>JAHNEJ010001192.1:0-172591 GCA_022559845.1 Amorphophallus konjac | reverse complement strand
GCTTTTGTAGACGGCAAAAGAGTGTCGTCACCCTCGGGGGAAGAGGAAAAACAATGATGCAAATGATTAAACAATGACGATGGTGAAAGGGTGATCGCCAGAGAGGTATAGACGGCGGAAGTCGGCGTCTACCCTCGTCTGTCTTAGAAGATGGAAATGACGAGATCAACTCAAGGAGAGAAAGAAAATAGGGATGCGAAATGGACTCCGGTACGTGGCGGAGATAGGGGTCGGAAGACCCTCTCACGCAAACTGACCCTTCCGGTAAGCGTGACTTACCGTTTCACGAGTAGTTTTTCATATACCGGAAAATCTGAGAATCTAAGTAACAGAAAGGGAGAGGCACGAAGACTCAGAATCCGCAACGGAATATCGTTCGCCAGACAATTATAAGGACAATACGAACAAAGACATACCACCACAAGACATTGGTCTTTGTGGGGTTCTAACAGCGATGCAATAATATCAATCACTAATGAATATATACATATATTAAGACCGCCGCAAGACATTGGCCTTACGGGATTTTTACTGCGGCATAAATAATAAATATTATATGTACACACCACGCGAGACATTGGCCTTTGCGGGGCTTTTGCAGCGATGTAAATAATAAATATAACTATATCAAAAGACCACCGCGAGGTATTACCCTCCGCGGGGTTTTTTTATTATAATAACTATATGTATATAACGAGAAAAGAAAAAGGGGATCAAATAAACCGCCGCGAGATGTTACTCTCTGCGGGGTTTTAGAACGATGATAGGGGGATGCGAAAATTAAATGGTTAGGGGTTAGGAGGTTAGCGTGCAGAAATTGAATTACTGGAATGAAGATGGTCGCGGGAGATGACCCACCGCACCAGTTAGATAAGACCACCGTGAGGAACGAGTTCCTTGATCGGGGTCAGATTAGAAGAATGCAGAAAATTAAACCACCGCGAGGAACGAGTTCCTTGATCGGGGTTGGAATTGAAAGTGCAGAAAATTAACCACCGTGAGGAACTAGTTCCTTAATCGGGGTTGGAATTGAAAGTGCAGAAATTAAACCACCGCGAGGAACGAATTCCTTGATCGGGGTTGGAATGAATGTACAGGAAATTAAACCACCGCAAGGAACGAGTTCCTCGATCGGGGTTGAAACAAATGTACAGGAAGTTAAATCACCGCAAGGAACGAGTTCCTCGATCGGGGTTGAAACGAAAGTAAGGGGGATTAAATAAACCGCCGCGAGATGTTACTCTCCGCGGGATTTTGAAGCAGTGATAGGGGAGAGTTAGAGTCAAGCAGTTAACGGTTAAGATGTTAGAATGCGGAAATTAAATTACTGAAATAAAATGGTCGCGGGAGATAACCCACCGCACCAGTTAGATGAGACCACCGTGAGGAACTGGTTCCGTCAACGGGGTTTAAACAGAAAGTAAATAACAAGAGAAGGGGAAGGGAAGTGTGATCGTCAGGGGCTGAGAACCCCACAGGAAATGTCCTTATCGCGTTCGCCGCCGAAGCGGGAGCAGTGCGGGTCCTCTCTTCCTCTTCGATCGGCCGGCCGACGAAGAGGGCCTTGCTTTGGTTACCCTGATTTTATTATGCTTTTTTGTTTTACTTTTTGTTATTATATTTTTTGGGGGTTTTATTGCTTTTATTACTTTTTTTATGCTTTTATGTCTTTTAGAGAGACGTGAGAAGATAAAGAAAGAAACCGAGAGGTGGATGATAGAATAAGATAATATGATATAAGGAAAAACCACTAAGAAAAATATAGGTAGGGTGAGAGACGTATTTTAGACAAAACAGAAGAGAACGGGGATGGAGATCTAACGATATGTGATAACAAGAAGAGAGAGAAGATAGACTTGTTTTTAGACAAAATAGAGAAAGATAAGGGTGGAAATTTAACAACAAATAACAATAATAAGGGAGAGAACAAGAATAGAATGGTGAAGGTGATGGTCGGGTACCTCAAAAGTAGGAGGAATGGCCGAGTTTATAGCCCCGAACTGAGGGTACGCGAGTTGCTCCTCCTCCTCTTTCGGCCGACTGAAGAAGCGGGCTCCCGGACTGGTTAACCCTGCACAAAGAATAAACAACAAAAAATAGAGAACTAAATGAGAACGACGATGGTGTAGTATCAATTCTTTAGAAAATGATATCGAAAATAATATAAACGAATACGCACCTTGCTGGTGGTGTTTGAAACCCCTTTTAGAACTAAAGGGTGGTGGAATGATATGATGGATAAGTAAACAAGACTTCCTCGGGGAGATAAATGCAATATGGATGATGCATGCATACAGTGTAACAAATGAAATAAAGACAAAGCAGGGCAAAGGGAGACGCAAGAACTTGTTGGGAAAAAGCTGTTGACAGGCTTTGAATGAGCTCCTTCAGGACGAGGACGACGCGGGCAGACGGCGTGCCGGAACAGCCTTCCTTCTGTATTCGTACACCCAGGAACTCGACTCCCTTTATTTCACGGGCCTCAACATAGACCGAACCGGAATCTCTCTTTTCAATCCGAACAAACCCCTACACACACTCACAAACGCATACGCGCACAAGCATACAAGCATACATACATGCATATGTATGTATACGTAGTTATATGTTATTCATTCAACTATGGAGAGAAAATGATGAAAATAACAAGAATACAAGTGGACATGTACTAAAAATCATAAATATAAACATAGAAATATGTATACAGGAGAGACAAAGAAGGAGAAGGCTAGAGAAAGAAAGATGGGGGAGAGAGGGAGAGAACTCTCTTTTTTTTAGTACTTTTTTTGAAAGAAATTTAAGAAAAGATAATTCAAATGGAGATAGAAAAATGGTGAGGGGTGAAAGGGTTTAGAAAGAAATACTAGGAATAGAGAGAGAAAAATATAAAGATAAGAATGGATGAAGATTTTATATTAATAAGATTATATGTACAGGAGGGGCTGTGTGCATGGATATTAGAGAGAGGGGGATTAGAGAGAAACTGTGAGAAAGAGGGGGGGGTGCGATGGGGGAGAGAGAAAAAAAGGGGTAGTTTAAAAAAGATTAAAAGGGTATAAAGAAGAGAGAGAGAGAGAGAGATCGGATGGGGAGAGAGAGAGGGATTAAAAGGTAAAAAAAACAAAAAAAGAAGTGAGATGGAGAGAGAGGAGAGAGGGAGAGAGGGAGAGAGAGACGGTGGGAAAGGGAATAAAAAAAGAGAAAAAAGAAGTGAGAGAGGGAGATCGCGAGAGAGAGGGGGGGAGAGAGAGAGGTTGCAGAGGGAGAGAAAGAGAGACGGGGAAATGGAAGAGAGAGAGAGTAATAAAAAAAGAGAAAAGATGAGAGGGATAAGACGATGGGGAGAGGGAGATGGAGAGAAAGGGAGAGAACAGAGAGGGGGTGGGACAGAGACGGGGGAGAGACGATGGGAGGAAGAGAGAGAAAAGAGAGTGAGGGAGAGGAGAGAAAAAAATTAGAAAAATAAAATAAGAGAGAGATAGATCGGATGGAGAGGGAGAGAGATGAGAGAGAAGCAGAGATGAGAGGGGGAGAAAGAGAGAGGGAACGAGAGAGCAGAGAGGGGGAGGTGAGAAGGAGAGAGGGAGTGCAGACAGAGAGATAGAGAGAGAGGGAATGAAAGGGAGAGTGAGAAGGGGAGGCCCGGCGGTGGCCGGCGGCGACGGGGGGTCGACGGCCGCAAAGGTGGACGGCGGCGGCGGAGCGACGGTGGCGTCGCGGGGACGGTGCCGGGGCGACGGTGGGAGCGGGGGGGTCCGGCAGCGGCGTCGTCGCGGGCGTGGGCTCGGGAGTTGGCGGGTGCAGCGGTGTCGCGGGTGACGGTGGGTGGCCGGTGCGGCGTCGGAGGCGGGCCGGAGGAGGCGGGCAGAGGCCCGTTGCGGCCTCCAAATTCAAAGAGGGGGGCACGGGCGACGAGGCCCCCCCTTGCGAACTACCTTTTGAGCCCTTTTTTTTTGTTAGAAAGAGATTTAGGGAGGGAAAGAACCGAGGGAGAGAAAAGAGAGAGTGAGGGAAAGGGGGAGAAGAGATCAAAGGGGGAGAGGGGAAGAAAGAGTGAGAGGGAGAATGAGAGAAGTGTGAGAGAGAGAAGAAGAGAGGGAGAGCAGGGAGATGGAGAGGGAGAGAGGAAGACGAGAGTGAGAGGGGGAGCAGAGGGATGGTGGCTGGTTGCAGCTGGGGAGAGGAGGGCGGTGGCTTGCGTGAGCTTCGGTGGTGTGAGAGTGAGGGAGGTGGTCGCGACAGGGAGACCTGCGGTGGTGGTGGGTGCAGGTGGGAGAGAAATGAGGTGGAGGTGGCTGTCGTGGAGAGAAAAAAAAAAGGGGGAAGAGGGAGGTGGAGGTGGCAACGTGAGAGGTGGAGAGGGGCCTGTCTGAGGAGTGAGTGTGGGGGGGGCGTCCGACGTCTTCTGTAGTGGGAGCGGAGGGTTGGCAGGGATGGCGACGGTGGTTCGAGAAAAAAGAACAGAGATGGAGAGAGTAAGTGCTTTCCAAAGAGAGGGGAGAGAGTGAGTGTGGAGAAAGTCTCACGGTTGGGAGAGGAAAGTGGGTGTGTGTGTGCCGTAGGGAGGGGGATGTGTGCAGTGGGGTGAGAGTGAAAGAAAGAGACAGAGAGGGTGGTGAGAGTGTACAGTGAGGAGTGCATGTGAGTGGATGTGTGTGCATGCGTGTGTCATGGGGAGAGAACAGTGAGGTGGGGTGAGTTACGTGAGAGATAGGGAAGGGAATAGAGAGATAAGATGATTAGTGTTAATTAGAGATTAATAAAGATTAGATTAAAGATAGGTCATATTAATATATGTATTAGTATATATCTTTTTATTGATTTCTTCTTACTATATAAAATTATTTATTTTTATGTATTAGAAATAACTTTTTTGAATTTTTGTGTATTTTTAATAACCTCCTTTTTCGATTTTTTTGTATTTTCTTATAACCTTTTTTGTGATTTTATTTTATTGAATTTCTTTTTATAAGCTCTTTTCTTTACTAAAATCTTCTCATTTTTTTGTATTTTTCTAACATTTTCTGATTATTCATTTGAGACATCTTTACTTTGAATGTACAGACTTGCTGAAGATCGAATGTACAGACTTTGAGGAATGTGCAGACTTTGTAACGTAGGTAAAGATAGGAACGTATAGACTTGGAGGAAGCTAATGTATAGACTTGAGAGGATGTACAGACTTTGCAACGTAGGTAAAGATATGAACGTATAGACTTGGAGGAAGTCAATGTATAGACTTGAGAGGATGTACAGACTTTGTAACGTAGGTAAAGATATGAACGTATAGACTTGGAGGAAGTCAATGTATAGACTTTGAGAGGATGTACAGACTTTGTAACGTAGGTAAAGATATGAACGTATAGACTTGGAGGAAGCCAATGTACAGACTTTGGAGGAATGTATAGACTTTGAGAGGAATGTATAGACTTTGGTGGGAGTGTATAGACTTTGGTTGGTTAGGAATGTATAGACTTTGGTTGGGGATGTATAGACTTTGGTGGGAATGTATAGACTTCGGTTGGGGGATGTATAGACTTTGGTGGGAATGTGTAGACTTTGAGATGGATGTATAGACTTTGGTTGGGAATGTATAGACTTTGGTGGGAATGTGTAGACTTTGGTGGGGAATGTATAGACTTAGATGAATGTATAGACTTAGAGGAATATATAGACTTGAGGAATGTATAGAGTTGAGGGATGTATAGACTTGAGGGATGTATAGACTTAGAGGAATGTATAGACTTGAGGAAATGGATGTATAGACTTGGGAAATGGATGTATAGACTTAGAGGAATATATAGACTTGAGGAATGTATAGACTTGAGGGATGTATAGACTTGCTCTGCATGGACTTTAAAGAGAAGAATGTACAGGCTTGAGTTGATACGACTGAAGAATGTACACATATGCTCAGACCAACAATGTGCTCAAACCATGAATGCATATTTCACCGTTATTCAAACTTGTCAGAAAATTGAAGACCATTTTAAAAAAAATTCGACCGGGAGGGCCGCTTTTGGGCATCATAATATAATACGAGATCTACTCGCCACAATGTCAAAATTAGCGTGTCTACAGCTTTCACAGGTGACAAGATGATCTTCCCCAATAAATAACTATTAGAAGTGTGGTATAAAATTTGAGATACCATTTTCTCGCCTCTACAAAAGGATACGTAATATAAAAAAGTTTTTTATTTGCCTTTTACTTCCTTACACTGCACGACGTCGCAGAAGCCTCCTACCTAAAACTCAAAACAAAAATACATGTTAATAGTGAACAACTTCAACTCTAGCATCAACTCTAAATTAAGGACATCTTGATGCATTTGTTTGGTTAGAATTTGAAGATGCAGTCCAAGTCGCAAGGAAGATACAGGGCAGAGACAACGGTGCCGCTAATGAGAAGACGAGAAAGAAGATGAGTTTAGAGCAGCAGTCCCCGACGGAACACTGGAAACGGTTCGGTCAACAACACAGCAACAACCGAGTTGGAGCGAAAAGGGCAACAAAAGGGCACGATGACCCTGATGTCAAGCAATTGAATTGATCAAAAATATATATATATATATATATATATATATTTATATATATATATATATCTCATCCATGTGCATCTTGTTGATTAATTGTTTCTATGAAAGCTGCGGAGTACGGAAGATATTAATTAATGGATCGAAAAACCACAAAGAGTAATTAATAAGACGAGGCACATGCACAGCACCACATGCATGCAACCTAATTAATATAATACAATACAGGAGGGGTTGGTTGCGCTTCGTGTATTAGAGTATATATGGGAGCCCAAATTAATTAATTGGCAGGACCAATATTAATTTTAATTTCAAATAAAAATATATACACTCTTTAATTAAGATGCCAAAATACGCGTCCTTGTCCTCTTCATAATTTGAAACAAATTAAAAGGGTGTTTGGTTGCGTTTTTTCCCACTTTCTCTCTCAAATTTAAAAAAGAGAGAGAGAACTCACTTATGGGGTGCTTGGTACGACTCTCTTAAATTTTAGGGAGAGAATTTACTCCCGTACAAATCTTCCTAAAAAAAAAATAACTTCCTACCAATTTTTTTTTGAAACCGCACATTCTCCCCCGTGCGTCCCCTCCCCCTCCCTCGACCGATCGGATATCCCCTCCCCCTTCCCTCCCCGACCGGCTCCGGCGACCACCCCCCCTCCCCCGCGGCCCCCCTCCCTTCCCCGTCCCCGGCGAACCCCCCCACCCTTCCCCGTCCCCGGAGACCACCCCCCCTGCGGCCCCCTCCCTTCCCCGTCCCCGGCGAACCCCCCCTCCCTTCCCCGTCCCCGGCGACCACCCCCCCCCCCCCGCGGCCCCCCTCCCTTCCCCGTCCCCGGCGAACCCCCCCTCTCCCTCCCCTCCCCTCCCCTCCCTGGCGCCCCCTGCGGCCCCCTCCCCTCCCCCGACGGCGGCCCCCTCCCCTCCCTCGGCAGCTTCCCCCGCCCTGCGGCGCCCTCCCCTCCACCGGCGGCTCCCCCCCTCTTCTTCTCTCTCTCTCCCACTCTCTCCGTTCACTCTCTCTCTCTCTCTCTCTCTCTCTCTCTCTCTCCACGGCACCCTCCCCTCCCGACGGCTTCCCCCTCTCCCCTGCGACGCCCTCCCCTCCCCCGACGGCTTCCCCCTACCCCTACGGCACCCTCCCCTCGCCCCGACGGCGCCCTCCCCTCCCCCGACGGCTTCCCCCTCCCCCCTGCGGCACCCTCCCCTCCCCCCGACGGCGCCCCCTCCCCTCCCCCGGCAGCTCCCCCCGCCCTGCGGCGCCCTCCCCTCCCCTGGCGGCTTCCCCCCCTGTAACGACCCGAGAATCCGATTACCGGGAAGGCCCGATAACCCGAGACTCGCACCGCCACCCACGAGCCCGAAGACTCGGAAGGGTTAAAAGGATGGTGTGGAACTACACAAGTATCACAAATAATTGCAGAAATTAAACAGTTATAATATTAAGCAGGAAATAAATAACAATTTACATGGTCCACAATAAATAACACAACAGCAACAGTAGTCCACGACTAGTACAGTGACAAGAAGAAAAGTACAGCTACACGGGGCATACCCCGGCTCTGACCTCTGGCACTACCTCTGGGCACCCGCACCACGCTGCGCTCCTGACGCGCTCCCCGAGGTGGCGTCTCACCTGAAACACGGTGAAAACACGCAGGGAATGAGTCTCGGAACAAGACTCAGTAGGGATCACTCGAACCCTACCTCGAAAAATGAGAAACCACTACTCTAGCGGTAGGAAAGTACCTCGGAAAGGAAAGCCCTGTACTCTACAGAACTAGACCCTACGGCACGCAAACCGACACACGTGCCACGGTACGAGAAGACCGAAACTCAACGTCGAACCGCCAAAACCGAAGGTCGGAAACACACGACTGACAGTCTGTCACTCCGTACTCGACAGGAGTACCACCCACTAGAAGCACAGCCGGTAGCGTCCCCTGACGTCTTACACCGCACCGCAGGTGAACCGCCTGACGTGGTAGGTCCTACCCGAGGTGCACACACCGTACAAGTAACCACAACAAGTGACTAGCTGGGGTCACGCCCGTCGACGTGGGTCCAACCGCCCCCAACCACGTGTGCACACACAGACCACGCGTCCTAGGTCTGGCCCTCTGACCGATTTTCCCCTGGCACTGGACTCTGATGGGACGAGGGGCCTACGGTAACCGGTCCACAAACCGTCTCGACAGGTGGGTGCCCGTACACCACTCCCAGGTGAGACCAGCACCTCGTACTGGTGGGCTACGACTAGTGGAGGGTCACAGAAGGAGTAGACTCTCAAGTCAACGGAAAACGACGTCCGAGTCCGACAACGTGTGGGAATCACCCCACGCACTAGCTCCGTCAAGCAGCGCCACGGTCGGAGAAGAAACAGACGCACCGCCCACGGCCAAACTCATGACCAAGGCAAACGGAACCTCCAGACACCAAAGACACGGTCACGGAACTCCACGGGGTGCCCGGGATGCACACACGGCCCAAGGGAAACACCCAACAACAGCCAGATCGCGCTAGGGATACCCAGCGTGACACGGAAGAACGCGCTAGGGAACCCTAGCGCGACAGGGAAGATCGCGCTAGGTCTCCCTAGCGCGACAGGGACCATCGCGCTAGGGAACCCTAGCGCGACAAGGATGATCGCGCTATGACCCCATAGCGCGACAGAACCGCCTCCTGTTCATCTTCTCCGATGAACGCGCTCGGTCGGGGCAGCGCGACCTCCAAGAACGCGCTACTGGAGTATAGCGCGTTCTCAGTCCGCAGGCCGAAAACGGTAAGAACGCCCAAAAATTCTAACCACGCCCCCATGCCTCCATAGGAGAGGGGAAAAACAAAGGGAAGACCCCTGGGGACCCCTAGCATGATTCTAGGCCCTCAAAACACGAATCCATGCATGAATCCATAGATCGGGCGAGCTCTCCCCAAATCATGGAAAAACCCAAAAACGCTCAAACGATCCCCTCTCGGCCTCCCCGCGGCCTACAAATCACGGAAAGAACGGCATGAGGCTAAGGAACGTCACCCTACCTCAATGGAGCGAATGCTCCGCCGAATCGATCACGAATCACGAAGAATGCTCGAAGCTTCACGAACTCCCCACGCTCCCCACGCTTGCCGCACGCCCACGAGATCGCCTCACCGTCGCCCACGCGTCCGCGCCGTCGCCCCGCCGCCGTCCGTAGCCGGAGAGGGGCTCGCCGCGTCCGAATGGGAGAGAGGGAGAGAGGAGGGTGTCACGGTGGGAAGAAACGAGGAAGAGGAAGAAGAGAAAGAGAAAGGAGAAAAGAAAAAGAAAAAGAATTAGGGCTTTATAGAAAATCTGAATTTTCAGAAAAATATCGGAAAATAGAAAAATACATTTTCGGAATCCTCGGAACGCACCGATCGCAACGGTACCACTCGTGCCCGGGTGAACGGCCCAGTTAACCCGCAGCGAGCGTCCGAAGGAAAAGCCGAAACACACGCCGGGAATCGGAAAACACACGCGGAAAAGCCGCGGAACGCCTCCGGGCCTCCGAAACGACTCCGGATCGCGCCGATCCGAACACGAAAGATGTCCGAAACGAAATTTCGACACAACAGAGCCGGACACTCCAAAACCAGATCCGGGACCCACGAAGAAGGATCCGAAAGGTCCGGGATATTACAGCCCTCCCCCCTTAAGGAATTTCGTCCTCGAAATTGAGAACAACCAAAGGGGAAAGAAGAGGAAGACTCACTCAAACAGATACGGGAACTGCTGACGCATCTCGTCCTCACGTTCCCACGAAGCCTCACCACCAGAGTGTCCCTGCCACACGACCTTTACCAAGGGAATGACCTTGTTCCGCAGGCGCTGCTCTCGCCTATCCTCCACGCGGATCGGAAACTCTGGGAGAGAAAGATCTGGAGTCACCTCAGGCCAAACAGAAAACTCGAGCACATGAGAGTCATCGGGCATATACTTCCGCAACATCGAGACGTGAAACACGTCATGCACCGACGCCAACTCAGAGGGTAACTGCAACCGGTAAGCAACCTCACCGATGCGCTCCACAATCGCGAAAGGACCAATATAGCGGGGACTCAGCTTCCCACGCCGTCCAAAACGCATCACCCCCTTCATCGGAGAAACTCTCAAGAACACACGATCGCCCACGGCGAACTCGAGGGGCTGCCTCCTACGGTCAGCATAGCTCTTCTGCCGACTCTGGGCCGCCAACATGTTCTGACGAACCAGGTGCACAACATCCACACATTGCTGCACCAATTCCGGTCCCGTCAAAACACGCTCACCCACCTCAAACCAATCGAGTGGAGTCCGACAAGGACGCCCATACAATGCCTCATAAGGAGCCATGCCGATGCTCGAATGATAGCTGTTGTTATAGGCAAACTCCACCAACGGTAGGTGATGAATCCAACTCCCCTGCCACTCCAGGCAGCAGGATCTCAGCATGTCCTCCAAGGTCTGAATGGTCCTCTCAGACTGACCATCTGACTGTGGATGATACGCCGAGCTAAATGCCAACTCCGTGCCAAGAGCTCGCTGGAAACTCCTCCAGAATCCAGAAGTGAAGCGCGGATCTCGATCCGACACGATCGAAATGGGAATCCCATGCAACGGCACGATCCGCTCCACATACAGACGAGCCAACCTGGACACGCTCCAGCTGACCTTGACCGGTAACAGCCGCGTCACCTTCGTCAGCCGATCCACCAGCAACCAAATACTGTCCTGCCCACTCGGGGTCCTCGGCAACCCCACCACAAAATCCGTGGTCACATGGTCCCACTTCCAAGCAGGAACATCCAAGGGCTGGAGAGTACCGCCTGGTCGCTGATGCTCCGCCTTAACCTGCTGACAGATCAGGCACCTGGCCACAAATTCGGCAACATCTCTCTTCATGCCAGGCCACCAGAACTGCCTCCGCAAGTTCCGATACATCTTCGTCGCACCCGGGTGTACAGTGTACCTGCTCCCATGAGCCTCGCGTAACACCGCACGACGAACCTGCTCCTCGGCTGGGACGTACAGCCTGCCACGAAACCTCGCAGCACCGTCCTCGCCGAGCTCTACGTCAGCCATAGCCAGAATCCGGGGCAACTCAGGGTCCGCATGCTGAGCCTCTGTCACCTGACGACGGATAGCAGGAGTGACAGTCAGACTCGCAAGCACTGCCAACCCTGGCTCCTGGGGAATCTTGAGCCTGAAAGATACCTCGGGCACTTGTTCCCAGAGCCTCCACCTCCTCAACATCAAGGCACTGACCGCAACCTTCCGACTCAAGGCATCGGCAACGACATTCATCCTGCCCGGCTGATAAGACAGGGTGAAGTCATAGTCCTTCATGAACTCCATCCAACGCCTCTGTCTGAGGTTCAGATCTCTCTGCGAGAACACATACCTCAAACTCTGATGGTCAGTGAACACCTCGAACTTCTCACCGTACAGATAATGCCTCCAGATCTTCAGCGCGAAGATCACCGCTGCCAACTCAAGGTCATGGGTAGGGTAGTTCTCCTCATGGGCTTTAGCTGCCGAGATGCATAAGCCACCACTCTACCATGCTGCATCAGAACAGCACCCAATCCGACGCCGGAAGCATCTGTACACACCACAAAACCTCCCGATCCAGAAGGCAAAACCAACACCGGAGCCGAGGTGAGCAACCTCTTCAGTTCACTGAAGCTCTGCTCACACTCCTCGGACCAAACGAAAGGCACATCCTTCCGCGTGAGCCTCGTCATCGGGGTCGCAATGCGGGAAAAATCCTGGATAAACCGCGATAATAACCCGCAAGCCCCAAGAAACTCCGGATCTCCGTCACCGACCTCGGCCTCGGCCATTGCATTACTGCCTCGACCTTGGCGGGTCCACGGAAATGCCATCACCAGAAATCACGTGCCCCAGAAAGTGCACCTCGCTGAGCCAAAACTCGCACTTGCTGAGCTTCGCATACAACTGGTGATCTCGCAACGTCTGCAGCACCACACTCAAATGGTACGCATGCTCCTCAGCAGACTGCGAATAAACAAGGATGTCATCCACGAAGATGACCACGAACTGGTCCAAATACGGATGAAACACCCTCTGCATCAAGTCCATGAAGGCTGCTGGGGCATTGGTGAGCCCAAACGGCATCACCAGAAACTCATAATGCCCGTACCTCGTACTGAATGCAGTCTTCTCCACATCGGACTCGCGAATTCTCAGCTGATAGTAACCGGACCGCAAATCAATCCGCGAGAACACTCGCGCAGACTGAAGCTGGTCGAACAAATCATCAATCCGCGGCAACGGATACTTGTTCTTAATGGTCACTTCATTCAGCTGCCGATAGTCAATGCATAGCCGCAGACTACCGTCCTTCTTCTTCACAAACAACACGGGCGCACCCCAAGGGGAAAAGCTCGGACGAATATACCCCTTGGCCAGCAGTTCCTGCAACTGCGCCCTCAGCTCCCTCAACTCAGCGGGGGCCATACGGTAGGGAGCCTTCGCCAAAGGTCCCGTACCAGGTACAACCTCAATCACGAAATCGATCTCCCGCTGGGGAGGTAATCCAGGCAACTCCTCAGGAAAAACATCGGGAAACTCGCACACCACCGCAATGTCCTCGACATCCGGCTCCATCCGGTCAGACACAACCACGGACGCGAGAAAACCCTGACAACCGGAATCAAGCAACCGACGGGCTCGAATAGCAGAGATAAGAAATCGAGAAGAGGTGGAACGGATACCTTGGAAATAGAAGGTCCTCTTGCTCGGATGCTGGAAGTAGACCCTCTTCATCCCACAATCCACCACCGCTCCATGAGTCTCGAGCCAATCCATGCCTAGAATCACATCGTAATCCCGAAGCTTGCAACGCATACAACCTGCCTGGCATACTCCGCCCATCGATCCACACCGGAACCTGGTCGAAGCAATACGGAGTGACCATAAAGTCACCCGAAGGCAACTCCACTGCCAAATCACAGGACAACTGGGTCACCGGCTCCTCGACGCTCGACGCGAAATCCTCCGAAATAAACGAATGAGACGCGCCAGAATCGAACAAAACCCGAGCCGCACAACCCAAAATCTGAACGGTACCTTCCACGAGCTGCGACGCCACTGCCTCTGCCCTGGTCAAGTGCGTGATCTGGCCACGAGCCCTCTGCCTGCCTCCCACGCTAGCTGACCTGGGTAGCGGCGGATACTGTCCCTGGCTGCTGCCTCTGCTGCTGGGAACCTGCTGCTGCTGAGGAAACTGCTGCTGCGGCGGCCTCTGAGGACAGTCACGCGCCATATGCCCTGGCTGGTCACACCGAAAACAGATGATCGGCGCCGTGCACTGCCTGCCTGGGTGGGTCCCACCACACGTGGACAAGGTCCTCGCGATCCACCCACTGATCCCTGACGCTGCAAAGGAAACGGCTGCTGTACACTGCCCGATGAAGCCTGCCCTTGATCCTTATGCTTCTTCTTGCGGAAATTCTTCGAGAGGAACTTCTTGACCTTCGAGCAAAGGACGCAGATCTTGTCACCGAAGCTGCCGATGCCGGTACTCCTGAACCACCCGACGCATGCTGGAAGGAACCCTGCTGCTGGGTAGCCGACTGCTGGCTGCGACCTGACACGGACTGCCCCTGGCTGATCGGTCCTCGAGTCCTCTGCATATCCATCTCCAAGGAAATCGCAACACGAGACGCTGTCTCTAGATCAGTGGCCCCATTCGCGATCAAATGGTGCCTCAGCTCCAGCCTCAAGCCCTGCACAAACTGCGTGGTCCTCACCCTCTCATGCTCCATGATATGAGGTGCGTACCGACCCAGCTCGACAAATCGGGCCATGTACTGCAACACGGACATGTCACCCTGCACCAGCTCCAGAAACTCCCGCATCCGCTGCGTAGCAACGACATCTGGACAGTACGTACGCTCGAAAGCACTGACAAAGTCATCCCCACTCGACCTGCTCAAGTGGACGAAGCTGAAAGGACGTCTTCCACTCGGAAGACCACCACCTCCGAGCCGTACCCTGCAACTGGTTGTAGGCCAACACCACTCTGTCCTCGGCAGCACTCTTCGCAGAACTGAACACCCGCTCCATCTCATCGAGCCAATCACGAGCCGCATCAGGGTCTGCCTGGCCGCTAAAGTAAGGTGGATGGAACTGCATGAAGTCCCTCACTGCTCGGCCTGGCCCACCCCTGACAAACGAGCCCTCAGCAGTCTCTCCGCCAAACTGCTGAGACATGAGATGGTACATGCCACGGAAGAAATCCTCGGCCCCCGGAGCTCTCGCAGCATCCGCGGCCTCGGTAGCTCCCGGAACTCTGCTATGCTCCTCCTGGTCCCTCTGGACCCCCTGCTGGATCTCCTGACCTCCAGCCGACTGCCCCTGCTGAGAGCGAGAACTCCTCCTCGGCGCCATCCTCGCTCCTGAAGCACAAGACAGAAAAACACGGAAACGGCAATGTCAGAATAAAACACGCGGTGCCCAATGCCAGCGTCACATGTACATCATCGCTGTGGACTAGTGGACCACTACAATCACCTATGATTCTCATGTAATTCCACAACCGCGCTCTGATACCAGCTGTAACGACCCGAGAATCCGATTACCGGGAAGGCCCGATAACCCGAGACTCGCACCGCCACCCACGAGCCCGAAGACTCGGAAGGGTTAAAAGGATGGTGTGGAAACTACACAAGTATCACAAATAATTGCAGAAATTAAACAGTTATAATATTAAGCAGGAAATAAATTAACAATTTACATGGTCCACAATAGAATAACAACAGCAACAGTAGTCCACGACTAGTACAGTGACAAGAAAGAAAAGTACAGCTACACGGGGCATACCCCGGCTCTGACCTCTGGCACTACCTCTGGGCACCCGCACCACGCTGCGCTCCTGACGCGCTCCCCGAAGGTGGCGTCTCACCTGAAACACGGTGAAAACACGCAGGGAATGAGTCTCGGAACAAGACTCAGTAGGGATCACTCGAACCCTACCTCGAAAACGAGAACCACTACTCTAGCGGTAGGAAAGTACCTCGGAAAGGAAAGCCCTGTACTCTACAGAACTAGACCCTACGGCACGTAAACCGACACACGTGCCACGGTACGAGAAGACCGAAACTCAACGGTCGAACCGCCAAAACCGAAGGTCGGAAACACACGACTGACAGTCTGTCACTCCGTACTCGACAGGAGTACCACCCACTAGAAGCACAGCCGGTAGCGTCCCCTGACGTCTTACACCGCACCGCAGGTGAACCGCCTGACATGGTAGGCCCTACCCGAGGCGCAAACACCGTACAAGTAACCACAAACAAGTGACTAGCTGGGGTCACGCCCGTCGACGTGGGTCCAACCGCCCCCAACCACGTGTGCACACACAGACCACGCGTCCTAGGTCTGGCCCTCTGACCGGTTTCCCCTGGCACCTGGACTCTGATGGGACGAGGGGCCTACGGTAACCGGTCCACAAACCGTCTCGACAGGTGGGTGCCCGTACACCACTCCCAGGTGAGACCAGCACCTCGTACTGGTGGGCTACGACTAGTGGAGGGTCACTGAAGGAGTAGACTCTCGAGTCAACGGAAAACGACGTCCGAGTCCGACAACGTGTGGGAATCACCCCACGCACTAGCTCCGTTAAGCGACGCCACGGTCGGAGAAGAAACAGACGCACCGCCCACGGCCAAACTCATGACCAAGGCAAACGGAACCTCCGGACACCAAAGACACGGTCACGGAACTCCACGGGGTGCCCGGGACGCACACACGGCCCAAGGGAAACACCCAACAACAGTCAGATCGCGCTAGGGATACCCAGCTCGACACGGAAGAACGCGCTAGGGAACCCTAGCGCGACAGGGAAGATCGCGCTAGGTCTTCCTAGCGCGACAGGGACCATCGCGCTAGGTCTCCCTAGCGCGACAAGGATGATCGCGCTATGACCCCATAGCGCGACAGGAACTGCCTCCTGTTCATCTTCTCCGATGAACGCGCTTGGTCGGGGCAGCGCGACCTCCAAGAACGCGCTACTGGAGTATAGCGCGTTCTCAGTCCGCTGCCGAAACGGTAAGAACACCCAAAATTTTAACCACGCCCCCATGCCTCCATAGGAGAGTGGGAAAACCCAAAAACATAGTATCGGGCGAGCTCTCCCCAAATGTATCATGGTTAGTTAAAACTTACATTAAAAAAAGAGTATTAACCTTTTTAATCAAAATTTAAAAGTGAGCAAATCATTTCTATTAAGTGAAAGAATTTGTTTAAGATTAAAAAGCAATGACTCGTGTCGGCGATGGTGACGACCGAGAAGAACTGGCCAATGTTGTCGATGGAGAGAAGAGAGGGAGCGAGTGCAGACAACCACCGTAAAGTTTTAATTTGTGGAGAGAGATGATAGAGATTTTAAGATTAGTAAAAAGTAATAAGAAAGATATAAAACCATCCCAAGTATAACTTTTATTATTTAAATTTAAATTTACTTTTATTAAAAGTTAGTTAAAATATTTTTAAATATTTTCAAAGAATGGAACAATTAATAAAAAATATCCTTTGTAGATTGTGAACACAACACTTACAAAAATTACACAA
Organism: Amorphophallus konjac; assembly: GCA_022559845.1. NCBI lineage: Eukaryota > Viridiplantae > Streptophyta > Magnoliopsida > Alismatales > Araceae > Amorphophallus > Amorphophallus konjac. The sequence continues at coordinate 155,466 of JAHNEJ010001192.1, read as the reverse complement.
AATACTCTAACTAATTAAGTCACATTTAAATTTTTGTTATAAACTTTTTATATTATATATTAAAAAATATTTTCTTATTGACACACAACGGCACCATACGATATGGTGCCGTATCACTGAAAGATCGGTACCACGGATGCTACAATTTTTTTTACAAAATTGCACATAAGAGGCATTATCATCTATTCACTCGAGCCTTTACCAATATCTGTACTTACAAGTGGCGTGTCTATCCCTCCTGCACATATTCCAAGAATGGCCACATCTTAATTGATATTAGTTGATAATATCATCGATTGTTCTCACGTCATCAATGGAACGTATTAGGTAAATGACACTAAGAAAGATATCCTGATTCCGTGTTTGTAGTAGGCTTCGAATAGACAGATGATTATGGGAGACAAGAAAGTGACCCATCAGATTCGCCGTGAAAACAGTTGAAGTAGACATTGCATTAAAACATGAATTTTAAAAAAATATCTTTCTTTTAAGTTTTTTTGCCAGATTATTTCTTTTATTTTATATTATTTTTAATATTTTTATATCAATAGAGCATTAAAAAATACTTGTAGTTCACCTCAATTGATGATTTAAAGAATATTCTAATTTCATTTAATGTAACTAATTTTTACATTTTTTAGAAAAACATCCTTACAAACTTAGTGAATTACGGAATAACTTGAGTCACCATTTTCTAAAAGCCCTTATAATATCTAAATTGTTTACAGTTAATCTCCTTATAAAAAGAAAGGTTTTTTACATGAAAACCATTGTTAGACATAAATTTGCAAAAAAATTACTCTTGAAAATGCATTAGCAGACATATCACTCTGTAAATTCTAATTGTGCAAAAATGCCATTCTAGTTAACTTCTATCGACGGAAAGACGAATATTCCATATAGATTATATTATTCTCATTAGTTAGATGTAAAATGACAAGAGTGCCCTTAAAGAGAGAGAGAGAGTATGCGGCCGCGATGCGTGGCACCGTGTCACCCTCCCGCAGTCGGGGATGAGATGTTGATCGCGTTGGCGGTGAGAAGAGCGATGGGATTGACCTGGAAGAGGGCCGCCACCTCGGAGATCTGGAGGTCGGAGGGTGTTACCGACGAGGGCGTTGCAGGAGTCGGAGTCTGCGCAGGGCTCGATGGTGGACTTGACTACGGCGAGCCACTGGGACGCGCAGAGGCAGAGGAAGAGGGGGAGGGGGAGGCAGGGGGGCCGTTGGCGACATGTAGCTAGGGTTTGGTTGCACGCGCTCGGCTCCGCTGCTCTCCTCCGCTGCCCTTTGTCACTTTGCACTTCGCCCTTCTTCCGTCGGCAGTCATCAAATGCGGCGGGGAGGTCTGCTGGAGGTGGTGAAAGTGCGGGGCCGGCGACGTGGGGGAGGGCGGACCTTCCCCGCCTGTATCTCCTCCACTGCCACCTCCACGAGCCATCAACGCCACCCTTCTCTGCTGCGGATAACCCAACCCTCTCTCCCTGCTAACCTTCCCCCCCTCCACTCCTCTACACCACCTCTCACACACCGCGGGAGGACGCCCCACCACCGCACCCTCTCTCCGGTGAGCCACCCACTCCCCCTCCCTTCCACTCTTCTTCCCACTCCTCCCCGCCGGAGAACCTCTCCCACTCCTCCACTCTCCCTCTCCCATTTTTTTTCTCTCCCAGGAAACCTTCTCCCCTCCGGACAACATTCACTCTCCATCCTCTCCCTCACCCGCCACCAGCACTCCCGCCGCAGCCACCTCCCAGACAGACCTGCAGCGACCGCACCAACCTCCCCCTCTCACCCATGACACCTCCCAGCCGCAGCCCTTCTCTCCATCTCCCTGCACCTCACCGCGGCGATCCCCTCCTCTCACTGGCAACCTCTCATCCCTCCTCTCCGGCCACCACCGGCAGCAGCAGCATCTCCACCCGGCCGACCCTCCCATTCCTCTCTCTTCTCGCCCTCTCACCCACGCTCTTCCTCTCACAACCTAACACCGGCTCCTCCTCCCTCTGGCCACCACCACCGACCGCAAGCTCTCCCTCTCTTCATTTTTTCTCTCCCTCACCGTCTCACCACAAACCGCACCACCGTCGCCCTCCCCATCTCACCGCACCATCGTCGCCGGCCTCATCTTCATGCAACCACCCCATTCTCCCCTCTCCCTTCTCTGCTGCGCGAACCCACACAGGCCGCACCCACCCTCCTCCTCTGCTGCGATACCCTCTCTTTCCCCATCTCTTTTCACCGCCACCGCCACGAACCGCTCTCACCCTCTCACTCTTCACACCTCGCCGCCCCCTCACCAGCACCTCTCTTCCCGTCGCCTGCACCCCCCTCCGGTCATCACCCCCGACCACCGCGAACCACCCCACTCCCTCTCCCTACACACCCTCCTCCCCCGCGGCTAACTAACCCCCCTCTCCTTCTTTCTCTAACCTGTCATACCCATCACCTTGCGCTGCCCTTCCATCTCCCTCTCCTTTGCTCACCATCTCCACCCTCCACGTTGCCTGCGCCCTCACCGCCGCCGCCGCCGCCTCACCCCAGTCACCACCGCGGAGCCCCTCTCCCACATCTCTTCTCTGCCACGTCCTCCACCGCACCCGAGGACGATGATAGTGGCGGAGGGCGGCGGAGTCGGTAGGGGGGAGGGCTACTCTGGCGAGGGTGGGGGTGTTTACGTCGGGAGGGAGGGGAGGGGTGTTAAAATACATTTTTATTTTATTTTATTTTAACTAGGGATATCTCGGTCTTTTATCATGTCGGGTTGAGATTAACCATGATTAAATTCTCGGGTAATAACATATGGTTACGGAGATGTCATTTTTGTACAATTAGAGTTTACAGAGTGATATGCCTGCTAATGCATTTCTAAGAGTAAAATTTTTATAAATTCATGTCTAACAATGATTTTCGTGCAAAAAAATCCTAAACATATAAAAACTATCAAAAAAGAATAATATTACGAGAAATGTTCTTAATTCTCATTTTCAATGTTAACACACACACACACACTCACACTCTCTCTCTCTCTCTCTCTCTCTCTCTCTCTCTCTCCCTATATATATATATATATATTTATATATATATTGGAGGGCGGGACTCTCTCTCTATCCGCAATCCCCACCATGACGCACCGGGTGTAGGTGCGTGCATGTGGGGAAGACCCCCGTACACCTCTTTCTCCTTCTCTCTTTCTGTGTGTGTGTGTGTGTTTTTTTTTTAACTCCAGATTAGCCTTAACTGTGGTTTGGTTAAGAAGCGTATACTGAAATCAACCGCAGTGACGTATTTCTGTAACGGAGCAGATTATAGGCATATTTCAGAAAATACTCAGATTAAGGGGAGGGGGATTGATCAGTTTCTCTAACTTTTTCACTTTTCAGAGGTTTTTGTCTGAAATTTTTTTGAATTTTTGGACAAAAACACCCTCACTTAAAAAGTTTATTTACACAAATTATTGTCTCAAAGAGTGAGAAGGAGAGATTTAGAGATATAAATATACGATGGGAAAGAAATAGTTTACGAGAGATTATGGGTAATTTGATATTTTTAAAATTTAATTAAAGGCTAACAAGGTTAAATAAGAGATTTTAATGGACTGCCACCGGTTAATGATGGTAAGGATATTTTTGCAAATAGTATGACGTAGTTAGATTATTAATAATAAAATGGAAATTATAGGGATAATTTTGTAAATACATTTGTATGGAGGATAGTCTTAGAAAGATATCTCCCACAACCACTAATATATATATATATATATATTAGAAAAATAGCAATCCGGTGTTTCGTCCAGGGCTGTACTGATATCTGATATTGACAGATAAAAACAAGTGAAGCTTTCACTAATTCACTCGAAGGCCAGGTTGAGCTACAAGAATTGAATGATGAACTGTACTGGAAAAATCAAATCTGAAGAACAAACGAGACATCGAAAAAGAATGTATTGAAAAATGCTAGATGCGTGTGCTTGCTACTAAATGAATCTGCGGATGCTGTCCTCCACTGGGTACACAGGAGCTCAAAGCCTCGCCGGAATTTGTTCACTCGGCTGTTGAAGAGAAGGTATGCACTGGGACAAGGCAGCAACGAGCCTTCTCATGTCTTCTGAGGTGTGCGCAGCTGTTAGCGTCACGCGCAACCGGCAGGCATTGGGAGCCACCGCGGGAGGTCTGATTGCCGTTACATGGAAACCACACTCCAGCATGTGCTTGCTGGCATGGAGAGCAGCCTGCTCCGTGCCGACAACAAGTGATACGATGGGGCTGGTGGCTGGAAACTTGGTTAAGGCGGAGAACTCCTGCACCTTGCTCCACACTGCCTGCCTGCGCCAGGACTCCTTCTTGGCCACCGTCACAGCAGCTGCCAAGTTAACCAGAAGCTCAAACAAGTGAGTTTGCTGATCACCTCGATCAATACACGTTCTCGTACAGCTATATATGTATGCATGCATCCTGGAAGTGAACGTAGCTTGTGAATCCGGAGCTTACCATAACAAGCAGCTATGGTTGGCAGGGGAGAAGCAGTGGTGAAGATGTATGGCCGACCTCTTCCCTGGATCAGCTTCTTCCATTTCTTACTGCAGGCAATGAATCCACCAATGCAGCCTGTGGCCTTGCTCAGGGTGCCGACGCATATGTCAATCTGGTCTTCGATGCCGTACACCTCTGCGATGCCACCCCCGTTGTTGCCACAGACGAGCGTCGTATGAGCCTGTGAAAATAGCGAATTTCAGAGAGGTTGACAGACGACGTACTTTAGGCTGGGGAAGAAGAGATCGATGTCTCAGAGATCTCCTGATCTCTTGTGGTGGCGTTGTGCATGGCATATAGCAAGTTCACTTACGTCGTCTATGACAAATAAGAAACCGTGCTTCTTTCGGAGCTCAACGAGCTGGAGCATTGGGGCAAAGTCTCCTTCCATACTGAACAAGCTGCAACATGTGAATAGGCAAGATAAGAAGGAAGTTTGATAAAGATAATTAACTGGGATAATTAGTTGAAACCAAAGGTAATATATATAATTGGGAGAATAGCTAGCTAGCTAGCTAGCTATCGTTGTTAATTACCTGTCTGTGTAAACCACCTTCCTCTCAGCTTGACAATTGGAGAGAAGTTCGTCAAGGTGCTTCATGTCATTGTGCCGGTACACGAAGACATCGGCTTCCTGATGGCGCTCGACCATTCGAAGGCCATCAATTATAGACGCGTGGTTAAGGGCATCCGAGAAAATGGCGATCTTCTCGTGCTTGGCTGGCCTTCGGGCGGCAGCCGTGAGGGAGGCGACGCTTCCCAGAGCTGAAAGGAAGGCGGTGTTGGCAGCGAAGCCAGTGGGGGTGATGACACATGCCTCCTTCTTGGTCAGCTCTGCCAAGGTGTCCTCCAGTAGGCGATGGTAATCCGTGTGACCGCTGATCATGGAAGATGCTCTCGGACCCATCCCGTACACCAAGGCTGCCTGAACACAATTTGAACGCATGGGATACGCATTAAGTAAGCCTCTCCAAAGCAGAGGAGGAGATGAAGGAAGAAGAAGAAGAAGAAGAAGAGTTTAGGCATGTGGCAGTCTTGGGTCTGAGATATGAACCTTAGCCGCGGCCTTTCGAACAGCTGGGTGCGAGCTCAAGTTCAAGTAGTCGTTCCCGGAGAAGAGGACCATCTTTGTGCGGCCGGAGGCGGCGTCCATGGGGTTCTCCACTTCCACCTCCAGCAAGGTCCGGTCCCATGGCCCGGGCCCCTCGAACGTCTCGAGGTCGGCGAGAGGGTCCTCCGACGGGGTGGGCTTGGGGAGGCAGATGTTGGGGAAGTAACGCATGTAGTCGTTCTTGTCCACCTTGGACACCGCCCTCACCACCAACTCCTCCCACATGGCCGCTACTGATGCCATCTCCAACTGCAGAGGGGGGGGAAGGCACCTGTTTGTCTGAAGCTTGAGGAAGAAGGGGATCTAGGGTTTGGGGGGGGAGGATTAATCGGAGTAGGTGATGGCTTGTGGCTGTTGAGTGGGGCCGTGCGCTGAGCGACAGGGAGGAGGAGGCGCAAGCTTAATGGTGAAGTGAGGCTGCCTGTACGTTCGACTGGTTTATATGGGGAACTGGTGATGAAAGCCGGCCGGCAGCATAACTTCTATGGATCCAACCGAGCATAGAGTTGGACTGGGCGATGCTGGGTGTGCCATGAATCCCTCCTGATGAGAGCAGGAAATTAAGAAGGACCGAGTCATCGCGTTGAACAACGCACTCCAGATTCCCGATTCGTCCCTTGTTTGCTGCCCTAGCTAGCTCCTTGGACCATATTTGTTGTATAATTTTGGTCTTAGTTGCATAGACGCGCTTCTGATTAAGAAATTAATTGTTGAAGTCTGCTTCCGTGGGCTCTGACCCAGAAGGCGTGTGGGGAATGAGTGATGGTAACACTACCGTACAGTATTAAATTTAATTATATCGCCAAGATATTAACGTTAACAGTAAAATATATAGCTCTCTCTCCTCGGAAAACTATCCTCTTCACTCCGAGAAGAGGTGTAGCCAGTGTTATCAGAATCGGATCGGACCGGTTAATTGGACGGGTTCCCGTTCCAGTCAAATGGTAAAAAATACGGCACAAATAAATAAAAAAATATATAATTACTTATATTCGATTAAACTATTTAATTTGACACACAACTCAAGTCCACATCCTATGTCCCTACCCAAGGGTGAGCTCTCCAACATATAAAGTCAAGCAAGTCTTTCTAACTTCCAATATAGGACTAAATATAAAGGCTCTATTTCCAACATATAAATGAAGGCATTTGAATCAACATAAATGTTCTATTTCCAACAAGTAATTATAAGTTATTCTCTATATATATGTATATTTATTTATTTTGATCATTATATCTTATTTGAGTTATTTCTTATTATATTAGGTTATAGAATCGGGTCGGATCATATATCAATATTATAATGACATCACGATTCAAATCGGTTCTGTAATGCCCGGGTTGTTCGGATCCTCGTTCGTGGGTCCCGGTTCTGGTTTCTCGGAGTGTCCGACTCCGTTGTGTCCAAAATTTCGTTTCGGACATCTTTCGTGTTCGGATCGGCGCGATCCGGAGTCGTTTCGGAGGCCCGGAGGCGTTCCGCGGCTTTTTCCGCGTGTGTTTTTCCGATTCCCGGCGTGGGTTTCGGCTTTCCCTTCGGAACCTCGTTGCGGGTGAGCCGGGCCGTTCACCTAGGCGAGTATGGTACCGTTGCGATCGGTGCGTTCCGAGGATCCCGAGGGTGTGACTTTCTATTTTTCAGGATTTTTTCCGATTTTCTGGATTTTCCTATATATACCCCCCACCCTCTCTCTTCCTCTCATTTCTCACTCTCACCTTCTCTCTCTTCTCCCACTCTCTCCTCTCACTCTCTCCTCTCCGACGGCCGACGGACTGAGGCGGGGGCGAGGTGGGGCGATGCGGGCGAGGAGGACGGCGAGGATGGGTCGAGGATCGAGGCTCGAGGGCGCGGTGAAGCTCGGCCGTGGGTTCGTGGAACGGCGAGGCTTCAACGGCGTTTTCTTTATGGATCGGCGTCCACGGTGCGCGAAATCTTCGGTGGAGGTAGGGTGATGGACCCCCAGCTCGTGCTCTTTCTTTTCCCGCAAGTTTCGTAGGCTGCGGTGAGCCGAGCGGGCCGTTTGGGGCGTTTTGGGGAAAATCATGTTTTGGGGAGTGATCGCCCGATCTAGCGATTCGTTACGTTTTAGGCCGATCCGAGGCCGTAGATGCATGCTAGGGGCTACTGGGGAGCTTCCCCTACGTTTTCCCCCTCATCCGTGGATGTTTGGGGGCGTGGCGTGGATTTTTGGGGTTTTCTCGCCGTTCCCAGTTTTCCAAAATGGTCACGGTCCACCAGAAACTGCTACCATCTGGTCGCGGTCTTGGGAGAACCGCGTTCATCCTTGTGTTTTGGTCGAGGAGGCCATCGAGCGTCGCGGTCGTGCGATAGACCGCTTTGGCCTAGTCACGGTCAGGGGATGACCGCTACTGTTTGGTCGCGGTCCTCGGGCGACCGCTACCATCAGGCTTGCGCGTGGCTGGTCGCGATCGCGAGATGACCGTGACAGCATGGTCGCGGTCGTCGGTCGACCGCTACCATCTGGTCGCGGTCACCAGATGACCACTACCATGTTCTGGTTCCTGTTAGCGCTGTTTTGACCTCCGGTCGACCCGGTTGTAACCCAGTGGTTGACTTTAGGTCTCGTGAATGTCTCGGACACCCCGTGGAGTTCCGTGACCGTGTCTTTGGGTGTCCAGAGGTCCCACTTACCTCATTTTGCGTGCCCAAGAGCTTAAGGGTCTAGGTGACCTTTTAGCGTTCCGATTGTGTTGTGTTGGTCTCCGGTCGACCCGGTTGTGACCCAGTGGTCGACCTCCGGCCTTGTGAGTATCCCGGACACCCCATGGGTTCTGTGTCCATGTTTTTGGGGTGTCAGGAGGGACCGTGTTCCTTCGATTAGCGTGCCCGTAGGTGTGGTGGGTCCGGGTGACCCCACGTGTTCCGGGCTTTCGTGTTACGCTTGATCGAGTCACCGTGTATCGGTGTGTGTGTGCGGTGGGGTCTCCCCCGCATGTCGTGGATTTCCTTTGGAAGGCGATTCCCATGTAGGCCATGTGTTTGGCCTTGGACTGCGAGTCCAGTTATCCGGCCTGGGGGCTGGAGGTTTCCCGCTTGCTACAAGATGGGAAATCATCGTGGTGGCTTGTGTGCTGCCCTGGGAATTGTGCTTCTGTATTTTCCGTGTGACCCTTGTGGGTGGCCTTGCCCCTTTACATTCCCTTCCCGAGGGAGTGGTCTTGACGGCTCGTGAATTGTCTCGGTAGTCGTGCTACCGTTGTTTTAGACCAAGAGATTGGACTAGATTGACGGCCTTGTGCTGTTGCGTACAACAGTCTTGACCCCGAGTCTTGTGACTCAAGGACCGTTGGCTGTAGTGTGTCTAGAGGACTGTCCAGAGTCTAGTGGCTTAAGTGCCACTCGAGTTTTCTCGACTCTCGCGCACGGTGCGTGCGTGGCCGTGGACTGCGAGTCCTGTTTCTTCTCCGACTGTGGTCACCGTGCGACGGGGCCGGTACGCGGGTTGTCCTCATACGTCGTCGGATTCGGACGTTGTTTTCCGTTGAGTTGAGAGTCTACTCCTTCAGTGACCCTCCACTAGTCGTAGCCCACCAGTACGAGGTGCTGGTCTCACCTGAGAGTGGTGTACGGGCACTCACCTTGAGACGGTTTGTGGATCGGTTACCGTAGGCCCCTCGTTGGTAGCCAGAGTCCGGCTACGGGGGAAAACCGGTCAGAGGGCCAGACCTAGGACGCGTGGTCTGTGTGTGTACACGTGGTTGGGGACAGTGGACGCACGTCGACGGGCGTGACCCCAGCTAGTCACTTGTTTGTGGTCACTTGTACGGTGTTCGCGCCTCGGGTAGGACCAACCACGTCAGGCAGTTCACCTGCGATGCGATGTAAGACGTCAGGAGATGCTACCGGCTGTGCTTCTAGTGGGTGGTACTCCTGTCGAGTACGGAGTGACAGACTGTCAGTTTCCGTGACTTTGACCTTCGGGTTTCGGTCGTGTTGACCATTGAGTTTCGGTCGGTTCGCCGTGACGCGTGTGTTGGTTTTCGCGTCATGAGATTAGCGCTAGTGGCTTTACCGAGGTTGGGTCTTGTTGTGCGGTACCCGTGATCGGATGGTCGGGGTTGTACCTTGGACAGCGTGTCCAGGTCGGCTATGTCCGGGGGACAGGCCTCTACGGCGTGGTTGCCGTGTGTTCTTACTTCGGTAGGTGGTACTAGCGTGGTTCGGTAGCTTCGACTGCATGATCGAGGTCTGCCTTCTGGCAGTAGGAGTAGCTGTAGTGCCGAGTTTTTGACCGGCCACCGGTTTGCTGTTCCTGCTGTAGTTGTAGCTCTCCTTTCCGCTACCGCCGTTGTTTTCGGTTGGGGTTCCGCGGGATCCCTGCTGAGTCTCTGTTTTGGAGACTCATTCCCTGCTTTTCAGGTGTAGCGGTTCTTCCTCGCGGTTCGAGGCTGCGGGGCGGAGGTTCTCAGTGTTAGTGTTGGTGTGCTACATGCCAATTTCGGGTCGGGTAGGCCCAATAGTTGTACGATCTTATTCATTGTTAATAAAGTGGTGTTTGAGCGTAAATATGCGATTGTGTTACTTTACGTTGTCCCTAGGATATGTGGTTGTAAAGTCAGCTCGAGATGGGATCTCGAACATGAGATTGACTTTACATGTACACATACTTTAAACTGTTACTGGTTGGAGGGTAATCACTCGGGGACTTTGATTACCTATTAAACCAGTACACATGATGTGTCAGTGACCAGTCTCATGGTCATTGGTGCGGGACACCAACACATATGTGTAGGTGTATGTCCTTGGAGGATGTACACTGAACTGATCCGCTATTGGATCTTCAGATGGTTGATTATACCTAATGTCAACTGAAGATCCAACGGTCACAGTAGCATCGTTGGTCCTTTGACCTGAGACATTGATCGGATCTTACACGAGGACTGGAATGGTTTAATTACTTAGCTAAGTGACTTTAACCATATGTCATGAGTTGTCGAGTCATTAACCACTCCAGGATACGTGTGAAGATCATCAATGGTCAAGAGGGGATCGCTCACTGTCGGGTATATATCAGACAGTTAATGGGTCATGACATTGACGCTCCGTTAAATCCCTGGCCAGGGTCGTGTGAGTTCGTTTAGAACGGACGTCATACACTTTAAGGAGGTCATAGTCAAATGGCACGATCATGGGGTTTGACAGAAACCGTACCCTCGATTGTACCAGACTCATAGAAGGAGCGAGGGATTATATCGATGCGGTAACTGTGGACTTACAGGTACCAGACAGGTTGGTTTAAACCCGGGGTCATCTAGGATCACGCGGATTTACTTGACCCAACGTGATCAAAGGTTCGGAATAAATTAAACTATTGTTCGGCTCTAGTAGAAGCGAAGAATACGTTTAATTTACTTTTAATTAGGAATTAGAAGTTAATGGACCTTAAACTAGAGTGACTATGGGTCTAGAGGATCACACACAATGGATTCTTGGGTGACGGATAATTATTATACAAGTGTATGTATTATTTCCATTTAATTCCTTTTGGAAAGGAGTGTAAACGGAGTTTAATACATATGTATAATATGAGAAAGGACATATATACAGTTTTGGTCTTTTAGAACCCTTTTCTAATAAACCTAAACTCTATATATAGCCACATATGTGAGTTCATTCGAACTCTTGCTTCCTTCCTTCCCTTAAGCTAACAAGCATTAAGCTTAAGGGAGAGGATTAACCTCCCCCTTTCTCCCTCTTGCTCTCTCTCTCTCCTGAAGGTGATTGAGCTGGGGAAGGTCGTGCCGGGGAGGTACCGTCGCTGCGCAAGGATCCGTGTGGATCATCTCTAGAGGCCGTACAGCTGTGCGGCTCGATTTTTCTGCATCGGGCTTAGCGGACAGCGTCGTTCCGCGTAAGGTGAAACACGTAACCCGTAATTAGGGTATTAGAAACATCGATTAGAGCATAGATTAAGCTTTCCACAATACTGGGATCGGGCAAATTAAATTTTTGTTATCCGCAGCGTCGCCCGTAGGTGCTGTGCGAAACCTTGCAGTGGTATCAGAGCCAGGTTCGCGCTCTGGTCGGTGTTTTTATCGCCGTTTAGAACCATGTTTTAGGGGCATTGAAAATCTTCAATTATAATTTGTAGAATGGGATGCTGGACATTTCAGTTCTTGCTGGATGCTGGGCATTCAAGCAGTAAATTTTTTTTTTAAAATAAAAAAAAAATTTGCTGGCCCGAGTTGGGCGCACTGCGCCCAACGCGCCCAGGGCGCGGTGCGCCCGCCGCGTGCGCCGCGTGGGCGGCGCACGCGGCACCCGGGGTCAGCGCCCGCGGGCGCTGACCCGCGGGGGGCGCTGAGGGCGCCCGCGTGCGGGCGCAGGAGGGCGCGCCCAGCGCCTGCCGACAAGTTTTTTTATTTTAATAAAAAAAATTGCTCTTTTTTTGACTTTTAATTTATTGTGTTATAATATGATAATATATATATATTAGATATATATATTAAAATACACAGTAAATTAAATCAAATTTTATCTAGTCAGTTAAATAGTCTTATCTCAATGGTAAATGTCAAAAGTTAATTTTTATTTAACTATGTTGAATTTACTGAGGTGAGATAATTACTATTTACTTTGAGATAAAATGGTAATAATTGAAGTTACTTCAGTAAATTTTAATTTTTGAATTTTTAATTATTAGATAATTAAAAAATTCAAATTTTAAATTTTATTGAAGTGAAATGTGGAAAATTCAATTATTTGAATTTTTAATTATTAGATAATTGTTAAATTCAAATTTTGAATTTTAGAAAGTTACTAATTGTGGATAATTACATTATTTTAAATTTACTTTCAAACAAAATTATTGGATAATTAGTTTGAATTTAAATTTAAATTATTGGCATGTTTAAATTTTGAATTTAAATTTGATTATTGGATAATTAAATTTAAATTTAGATTTAATTAATTATCTCAATTAGATGCCCCTGTAGAAAATGATGGTTCTTTATGTACTTTACATTGATTACCTTGTATTGGCCTGCTTGTGTGTTTAATTTTAGTTAATCATGCTTTGATTTTTAAAATTAAACAAAGTTAGCCTGTTTTTTGTTTGCACATCCCATTTTTAAATTCAAAGTAAGGATTATTTTCAGAAAATAAACCTTGATTGATTTTATTTGAATGGGTTGGCAAGTGATCATGGACTTGGATTAATGTAATTAATTGGGGTCTGCGAACCTCCTTTCTCTCTCTGTTAAAATTCTAATGTACTTCTATCTTCCTCAGTTGTTGTACTCGCCCTGAGGGCTGCTGGAATTTGAGTCACATGTAATTTAATTTTTCCAGCCTGCGTACCGTGTAAAAGTTGTAATTGATGCGGCGTCGAAGTTTGAAAGCGCGGAGCACACCCGATGAGGACGATCCAGCTGCTTCGGAAGCGGGCCGGATGTCTTAGTTACATTAGGGTTAAAGTCCATGATCACTTGCGTTTATTTTGCATTGGATGCATTTATTTTGTGCAAACTACTAGGTACGGTAAATATATTAGATATATTTATATTACCACCTAGGGTGAGATCAAGATAAAATTAAATTCCCTCGCGATTAAATTTTAGATCTGGTAAGCGTGGCTCTAGGAGTCGTCGTGGCCCTCCATCATTATGGAGTGAATGAACGTCTTCATTTCATAGATTTGTTGTGCTTTCCACAAGGTCCATGAGTTTGGGGGCGGGATTAAACTCCAAGGCTCGGCCTCAATGGGGTGAGGAATTGAACTCGGCCTTGTTGTGCTTTCCACAAGGGTCGGGTCATGAACTCATTGCTATGTAGTAATGATGGTTAAATCTAACCGAGAATATCCTTTGTTGTGCTTTCCACAAGGGGATGATTTCTCGGGGGCCGAATATCGGATATTGCATTAGATGCAAGTGCTTGTTGACTGCCCTTGAGATGGTGTATGGCTTATTGTGCTTTCCACAAGGTCGTACATCAGTCTCGTTGGGATTCCGACCCACTAGGTAGATCTCGCTGATCTCCCGTTCTATATACTGAGGGTTATATAGTCCGATCGAAAAATAGTGGGACTAACTAAGATAGAAAACCACATCTAAGTTAGAATTAGAACACATGCTAAGTTGTCTTTTATTTCTTATCCAGATTACCATGTCGTCGTCCAACCCCCTCCGCGGCATCTTGGATGCAAATCGCTTAACTGGACCGAACTACTCTGATTGGCTGCATAATCTACGCATAGTCCTTACCGCCGAAAAGATTGCGTACGTGTTGGACACGGTTCATTCTGACCCAGCTCCTGATGTCGACGAGGGCGAGTTACTCGCTTATGCCAAGTGGTCTGCGGACTCCTCCCTTGTCCAATGTTACATGTTAGCCTCTATGGCTCCTGAGCTACAGAGGCAATTTGAAAAGACTGATTGTAGAAGTATACTTCTCAATCTACGCCAGCTCTTCGGGGAGCAGGGTAAGATTGAGAGGTATGACATCTCCAAAAGGCTTTTCAGGACACGGATGTCTGAGGGTTCATCAGTACAGGCTCATGTACTGAAAATGATGGAGTGGATTGAAAGACTCAATGCATTGGGGTTCAAGTTGGATCTTGAACTATGCATTGATCTTATACTCCAGTCATTGCCTGATTCCTTTTCTTCCTTCATCATGAACTTTAACATGAACAGGATTGAAGCAACTCTTCCAGAGCTGCTCAATATGTTAAAGAGTGCTGAAGGAACCATGCAGAAAGATAAACCATCTTCGTCTGTAATGGTTGTTGGCCGGGCCAACAAGAAAAGGAAGGCCTCTCAAATATCCACCACGAGTAACAAAGGGAAGGGAAAGAAAAAGGTCACGGGTAAGCAACTCGCCAAAGTTGACAAAGGGAAGGGCAAGAACAATGAAAAGGAAGACAAATATTTTCGATGCGGGGAAACTGGGCATTGGAAAAGGAATTGCAAGGCAATTCTAAATGAAGGTATTTTTGTCATAGACCTTAATTTGTCATATATGGAATCCACATCATGGGTATTGGATACTGGATGTGCATCTCATATCTGCAATTCTGTGCAGGTGCTGGCAAATAGAAGGCGATTGGGCAAAAAGGAGATTGAACTGAGGATGGGCAATGGAGCTTTGGTTTCTGCCAAAGATGTCGGGACTGCACGCCTCAGTTTACCTTCAGGAGTCATTCTGGAGCTGAATGACTGTTATTATGTTCCTAATATTATTAAGAACATTATTTCAATCTCTGGCTTGTATAATATTGGATATACATTGGCTTTTAATAGCACTGGGTGCTCTATAATGAATACTTGTTTGATTATAGCCAATGGTTCATTAGTCAATGGTCTATATGTATTAGATACACGTTCTAATGTTATGCAAATTTCCAATGCTGATGAAGTGAATTCTGCATATCTATGGCATTGCAGACTTGGTCATGTAGGTGAGAAAAGAGTCTCTCACTTACACTCAAATGGGTATTTGAATTCATTCGAATACAAGCCATTTGATACCTGTGAGTCGTGTCCCATGGGAAAAATGACTAAGGCTCCCTTTGGTGGACATGGAGAGAGGGCTGTTGACCTTCTCGAGCTCATACACTCGGATGTGTGTGGACCCATGTCCATAGAAGCAAAAGGAGGTTATCTCTATTTCATTTTTTTTATTGATGACTTCTCTAGATATGGCTATGTGTATTTAATGAGACATAAGTCACAAGCCTTTGAGAAGTTTAAGGAATACAATAATGAAGTAGAGAAACAGACTGGCAAAAGTATTAAGGCTCTTCGATCGGATCGAAGAGGTGAATACTTAAGCCATGAATTCACTTCTTATCTTAAAGACCATGGAATAGTTTTTCAGTGGACACCACCGTATACACCACAGCACAATGGTGTATCCGAGAGGAGAAACAAGACCTTGTTAGACATGGTCCGATCCATGATGTCTATGTCAGGACTACCCTTGTCTCTCTGGGGCTATGCGTTAGAGACTGCGGCTTATTTATTGAATAGGATATCAAGTAAATCAGTTCCTTCTATTCCATATGAGATATGGAAGGGCAGGAAACCAAATTTTAATCACATTAAAATTTGGGGGTGTCCTGCTCATGTAAAGAAGAACGAGAGTGATAAGCTTGAGTCAAGAACCGATAAGTGTAGGTTTGTGGGATATCCAAAGGAGACGTTTGGATATTATTTCTATCACCCTTCTGAGCAAAGGGTCTTAGTGGCCAAGAGAGCTGTATTTCTAGAAAGAGAATATCTACTCCAGAAAAATAGTGGGAGCCAGATAGAATTGGACGAGGTCCAAGAACCACAACCCATAGACACAAACTCATTAGATGAGACTGTATCGGTTGATCCTATTCAAGGTGAAACACTGACACTACGGAGATCTGGTAGACTACCGAGAGAACCTGAGAGATATGTTGGACATGTCTCAGAGGGGTCCTCTAAGGTATGTATCGATGAGGATGATGATCCTCAGTCGTACCAGGAGGCGATCCGTAGTGTAGACTCCGAGAAATGGCAAGAGACAATGGATTCAGAGATCCAGTCCATGTACACCAACAAAGTTTAGAACTTAGTTGATGTACCCGAAGGGAAGGTCCCTATCGGCTGCAAATGGATTTTCAAAAGGAAAATCGGTGCAGATGGACAGATTGACACATACAAGACTAGACTAGTGGCGAAAGGATATCGTCAAAGGCAATGCATTGACTATGACGAGACGTTTTCGCCGGTAGCCATGGTTAAGTCAATCAGAATCCTCCTTGCCATTGCTGCATACCTGGATTACGAGATCTGACAAATTAATGTGAAGACAGCTTTTCTTAATGGAAACCTGTCAGAAGAGGTGTACATGGTACAACATGAGGGATTCACTTCCAAGCCACATCCTAATAAGGTATGTAAACTTCAAAGGTCCATTTATGGATTAAAACAGGCATCTAGAAGCTAGAACTTAAGATTTGACGAGGCTGTCAAATCTTTTAACTTCATTCGGAATGAAGACGAACCCTGTGTTTACAAGAAGGTCAGTGGGAGCTCAGTGACCTTCTTGGTCCTTTATGTTGATGACATCTTACTCATTGAGAATGATGTAGAGATGTTGACATCAACCAAGTCTTGGTTGTCCAAGACCTTCTCCATGAAGGATTTGGGAGAAGCATCCTATGTGCTGGGCATAAGGATCTATCGAGATAGATCTAAAAGGATGCTAGGATTATCCCAATCCATGTACATAGACACTATCCTCAAAAAGGTTTAGGATGGAAAATTCCAAGAGAGGTCTCATTCCCATGAGACATGGAATTGGCCTATCCAAGGGGATAAGTCCTAAACCTTCTGAGGAGGTGACACACGTGAATAAGGTACCCTATGCTTCGGCGATAGGGTCAATCATGTATGCAATGCTATGTACATGTGGACACCAAAAAATTGCACACCAAACACCCTGCTCGGCCCAGCATCAACAACGGCGCCGAGTGAAGAACCCCCGGAGAGATTGGTCATCCAGACGCCCCCACATATGCACACTACCGTGGAGCCGTCCCCGGAGCCACGACAGCAAAGAGAAACCAACCCCCGGGAAGCTCACAATCCGCGGCCCCCGAAGAAAATCAAACGAATCATAACGCGTGCTCAAAACGGGCCCAAGTCAAGCCTCAGTGGCACACCCCAGGAGGGGCTTCAGCGGCACAGCCCTTTGGCCTTCAGCGGCACGCCCTTTTGGCCTTCAGCGGCACGCCCTTTGGGCCTTCAGCGGCACGCCCAGGAGGGGCTTCAGCGGCACACCCCCTGGGTGTTCAGCGGCACAGCCCTTTGGGCCTTCAGCGGCACGCCCTTAAGCCTTCAGCGGCACGCCCTTTGGCCTTCAACGGCACGCCCTTTGGCCTTCAGCGACACGCCCTTTTGGCCTTCAGCGGCACGCCCAGGAGGGGCTTCAGCGGCACACCCCCTGGGTGTTCAGCGGCACAGCCCTTTGGGCCTTCAGCGGCATGCCCTTAAGCCTTCAGCGGCACGCCCTTTGGGCCTTCAGCACCACGCCCAGCCTGGGCTTCAGCGGCACGGCCCCCAGGGTGTTCAGCGGCACACCCTTCAGGCCATTCAGCGGCACGCCCACAAACCCTTCAGCGGCACGCCCGTTTGGCCCCTCAGCGGCACAGCCCCTGGCCTCAGCGGCACGCCCCATGGGCTTTCAGCGGCACGCCCATTCGGGCCCCCAGCGGTACACCCTTTTGGCTCCCCCGCGGCACGCTTGTTCAGCCCGCCAGCGGCACAGCGTGAAGCATCTTCAACGGAGCCCATGCCCTACGGATCCTTGGCGCGCAGTGGGCCGTCCGAGGTGTCGCCTGGGGAGAGGGCCACGCTGCCTATCCCCCTGCCACCCAGGACAATGGGGTCAACCCCCATTCAATACCCGTCGAATCGTTCCGGCCTTTGGACCCTCGCCGTGGCGGGGGTATAAGACCCCTCTTCGTCGCTGCAAACGGGGACAGAGAGACAGAAGAGGGCAACAGATACACCCACACCTGGAGAGAAGAGAAGAGGAGAAGAGAAGAAGAAGAAGAGAAGAAGAAAAGAAGAAGAGGAGGGGAGGCTCCCCCCCCCCCCCCCCCCCGGCTACTCCGTCCATCGCCGTCCGCGTGAAGAGAAGAAGAGGAAGAGAAGAAGAGAAGAAGAAGAGGAGGGGAGGCCCCCCCCTCGCTACTCCGTCTGCCGCCGTCCGTGCGAAGGGAAGAAGAAGAAGTGAAGAAGAGGAGAAGAGGAGGAGGGGAGGCTGCCCCCCCCCCCCCCCTTTGCTGTTCCATCCTCCGCCGTCCACGCAAAGAGAAGAAGGGAAAAGGAAAGGAGGGGAAGAAGGAGAAGAGAAGAAGAGGGAAGAGAGGAAGAGAGGGAAGAGGGCCTGCTGCCCCTTCACCTCCCCGCTGCCGCATCTTCCCATTTGCCTGAGGGGAGACGCCCTTCCGTCTCTCCTTGGACACCCAGGCCCAACACCCCTTGAGCCTCTCTCCCTCCTCCTGCCAAGATTTCCTTCGGCCTAGCCAATCAACATCCCCGGTACACTTTTCTCGGCCCTCAGCGGCACACTCCATTGGCCCTCAGCGGCACACTTCCTTTGGCCCTCAGCGGTACACCCTTTTTGATCCTCAGCGGCACACCCAATGGCCCTTGGCCGGCACACCATCTAGGCCCCCAGCGGCACACCTGTTGTGTAGTGGACAGCGGATCTAGAGGGGAGGGGTGAATAGATCAGCCCCACTTTTCGCAATGCGGCCCTCTAAATAGCTAGTTAGAATGAATTGCAGCGGAATAGAAACTAGCTTTCAAGAATGCTATGATTCACTTAGCAAAATAAGCAAGATATATAATAATTCGATCCTAAGCATGCATCTAGAACGAATCAATCACACAAGCAAACCACACTAGACAGGATTTTTAAGGTGGTTCGGACTGAATCCTCAGCCCTACGTCCACCCCTCACCAAAACCCGGTGAGGCTTCACTTGTGCAGCGCACAGAACCGCAAATCGGAAACCACCGATTGCCTTCCTACTCACCACCTGGTAGGGACGTCAACCGCCAATTGGAACACCCTCCAATTACCTTCCTACTAACCACCGGTAGGGACGAATCACACTTTCAATGTTTAAACAATAATGAAAATGAAACAAATGTGAATGAACTAAAACAAGAGATTGAGTTATGAGTGAAAATGAATTGGCCCTTGTATGGAATGTTGATCAGCAACAAGGCTCCTCTTGGCTTCAACTCAATCTTCTTGATTCACCCTTGATTGGATGAATGTTCTTCACGGAGTACTGTTCACGTGAACAGTACCTCTTCCTTCAATTCTTCTCTCTTGATCTTCTCTTTGAATTTCTTTGAATGAATGAAGGAGATGATGAAGCTACCTTGAACCTTGATTGCTTCTTTAGCTTCTAGGAATTTGAATGCTTGAAATATCACCTTGGATGAGCTTGAAAGAGCTTGAATGGATGAAGATGATTTCCTTTGAAGAACTTGAATCAAACTGGCTTCCTTTGATCACCCTTCATGCCCTTGATTGCTTCTTGCTTTGTAGGAGGTTGCTTGGCTTCAGATCTGAGCTTGAATCACCTTGGATGGATGAAGAACTTCCTCCCGAAACACTGTTCACGGAGGTGCTACAGTAGCTCGAAAATGGGCTCCCTTGATCTCCCTTGAAGGCTTGAAGCATTAGGGTTTCCAACCCTCTTGTATTGGTTTTATAGACCTTGAATGGTCTATAGACAAGCCTCAGACCAGATCCACAATTTGTGGGTGATTAGGTGACATTTGGATTAAAGAAATCCATGTTGAATGGCCCTTTTCGAAGTTGGAAACAAAGTCAAAAATGAAGGCTCGGGGCTGGCGGTCGACCGGCAGCTCCTGGCGGTCGACCGGCACTGTAAAAGGCTGTAGACGAATGGCCCCTGGGAATTCCGGTCGACCGCCACTGGCTGGCGGTCGACCGGCAGCAGGCAGACCTATAGCCGGGGGATCCCTGGCTGGGGCGGTCGACCGCCCCTGTGCTGGCGGTCGACCGCCAGCTGGGCAGAGCCCGGGTCACCCCGGTTCGGTCCGTTGGTCGCACCAGCTCCGTCGCTTGAGTCCGTTAGCCGGCCGTTCATGTCTATCCCCGCGACCTGACCGCGCAGGTCGATCCGCGTGCGAGGGCGCAACATTGAGCTTTCATGTGCATATCTGTCATAAACACAACAGAACATATGTCAGTCATATAAGAGTGAAAAGCAACAATGACGAATAGTGTTTAGCCATTATCAAAACCAAGAATATCACAAAACACATATGACCATAGAATGATGTCGAATGACCCAAGTGACCATATGAAACTCAAATAACCACAGGGGCACAACAACACCTCTTGGCCAAGCCCTAGCCCGTTGTTTGCCTTCGTGTTTTCCGAGGTTTTATAAAGGTGTTGCTGCCTCCGGGCGCCCACCTCCAGTTGTCGGGTTCCGCCACTCCACGTGGGCGCGTTCCCTTTATCTCCCTTACGTCCCGGGTCAAGGGGAGATGCTACCGAATTTTTGTGAGAAAATAACAAAATATTAAAGGACGTAAAAGGAAGCAATAAACGAGCAAAATAATTAATGATGAAACCTTCCAACTGATCAAGCCACTGCCGGCACCACGACAAGAGCTGGACCGATTGACAGCTCGGCTGACCGAACTTCCGACTTATGGCAAAGAGGCCGAACAGAACAAAACCAAGGAGAAGTTTATATAAAACTGCGTTAAAAAAATCAAATTAAGAAGAAAAGAAAAGCCTTAAAATAAATAATTGAAGACCGACTGAACCTCCACCACTACGCCCTGATTGGTCCTTCGACGATGCACTCTAATCATCTTTCAGTGGCATGCTCATCCAACTCCTTCGCCGGCACACTCCTCCCAGCCGTCAACGGCACGCTTCGAAGCCTCCTCTCCGGCACACTACCTCTTCCCTCCAACAGCCTTTCGCCGGCACACTTTTCCCAGCTTTCAGCGGCACACCCCTTAAACCCCTCAGCGGTACACTCCTACTGCCCTCAGCGGCACACCCCCATTGGCCTTCAACGGTACACCCTTTTGACCCCAGCGGTACGCCCCTTTGGCCCTCAGCGGTACACTCCCAACCCCCAGCGGTACGCCCCCTTTGGCCCTCAGCGGTACACTCCCAACCCCCAGCGGTACGCCCCTTTGGCCCTCAGCGGTACACCCCCATTGGCCCTCAGCGGTACACTCCCAACCCTCAGCGGTACACCCCACCAATCCTCAGCGGCACACCCAAAAAAAAATAATGATATTAATAAGGATAATAAGCTAAAAGAAAACATAATAAATAAACAAATAATGATACAGAGCTTAAATAACGATAATAGCAACAAACTCAAAAGAAAATAGAGAAATAATAGAAAACAATAATGTTAAATAAAATAATAAATGATAATAAACCCAATAAAGTGGATAAATAAATAAGAATGATAAAGAAATAAGTAATAATGATAATAAGTTTAAAAGAAACAATTGCCGGGATTCAGGGCCTCATGGCCCCCTAATAAATGATGTTTGCTTGCTTTGATGAATTGCAGGTGCTGTCTTCGCTAGCCCTATGGGGAGAAAATCCAGACTCGGCGCAGCTGCCTTCGCGGCCTCGAGGACGCTGCTTCGAAGCATATGTAGCTTCCAGGAATCATGGGGCTGTTATTATTAAAAAAAAAGAAAAGGAGAAGAGAAAGAGAAGAGAAGGGAGGGGAAATCAAACCCCCTTTGCTCAAGAAGAAAGAGAAGAAGAGAAGAAAAGAAGAAGAGAAGAAGAAAAAAAAGGGGGAGAAAAGAAAAAGAAGAGAAAGAATTGACAAGAGAGGGTTGCACGGCCACGTCCATCGAGACCCGTGCTAAATAAAGATTACCACTGCGGGGTTGATGCGGTGGAGCGAACCACTCATCCCCTTTCTGAGGGGGTGAGCGCTCTCCTGCACCTCCTCCATGGTCAATCATATAAAAAAGAAGAGAAGAGAAAAAAAAAGAAAAAAAAAAGAGAAGAAGAAAGAAAGAAAGAAGAAAAGTTGGCCAGCATCGCCGACCAAGAGAACAAGAAGAAGGACGGCATCCAGCCCGACTCTACGAGGCCCCGAGGCCGCGGTGCTCTGACCCGGCCCGTTCCTCCTCCCTGCTGCCTCTATCCGGCATAAGACGGCCCCTTGGGTGGCTGTTAAAAGACCCAACAAGCCGCAACTGTAGCTTGAAGAACTGCTGCTTGCTGTGTGGAATGCTTTATAGCAATGAGGCCGAGCACGGCCACCATCCCCGAAGAGAGCATGCACATACCCCGCCATGGGGGATAAGAATAAGAGATATACCCCGCCATGGGGGCATAGGAGGTAAAAGAAGATACACCCCACTCTTGGGGGCACATGAAGAGATTCTATCCCGTCCGGAGGCACAACAGACAACAGAGCTACCCCCCCCAGCTCGGGGGCCTTCGAAGAAGAGAACATACCCCGGTCCAGGGGCATAGAAGCAGAAGACATACCCCGACTGTGGGGCACATGAAGAGAAACATACCCCACCTTGGGGGCATAAGAAGCAACATAGTTTCACCCCGATCTAGGGGTATAAAGAGCAAAAGAATACACCCCGACTTAGGGGAATATAAAGAGAAGCATACCCCGCTCCGGGGCATAAGAAGCAGAACCCACGCCCCGACTTAGGGGAATATGAAGAGAAGCATACCCCGCTCCGGGGCATAAGAAGCAGAACCCACACCCCGGCTTAGGGGCAATCGAGGAAGAAATATACCCCGGTACGGGGGCATATAAAGCATGCATCCACCTCGTCATGAGGGCATAAGAAGCCAAGACCATACCTTGCCACGGGGAATAAGAAGCAAGAATTCGCCCCCGACCCGGGGGTACACAAATAAAGAAGCAAACCCCGCTCCAGGGGGCACATAAAGAGAATACGCCCCGCCATGGGGGCACATGAAGAGAATCCACCCCAACTCGGGGGCACATAAGGCAAAGGACTACACCCCGGCTTAGGGGAATCTGAAGAAGAAACATACACCCTGCCCCGGGGAGCATAAAAAGAGAAGAATACACCCCAACTTAGGGGCCTTCGAAGAAGAAACACATCCTGGCCTCGGGGTCCATGAAGCAACATATATTCCCCCCCGGGGGGATCTGAAGCAAAACGAACAACATCCCCCGGCTCAGGGAAGCATATGAAGAGAGGAATACACCCCGATATGGGGGCACACGAACAAAGAAGAAGAATTCATCCCGCCTCGGGTGCAAAAAAAAAAAGCAAGAACTACACCCCGCATCAAAAATGGCAATACACCCCACCTTGGGAACACAAGAAACAAACATTCCCCCTGGTGTGTCTGGGAAGAAGAAAAGAATTCACCCCAGCCTGGGGACACCTGAAGAAAGAAGTACACCCCGCCATGGGGGCACATGAAAAGAAGCCCTCCCGCCTCGGGAGTATAAGAAAGAGAAGGATATACCCTGGTCTGGGGGCTTTTAAAGAAACAACACACCCCCTCCATGGGAGATAAAGCTGCACCCCGACCTAGGGACACGTGCAGAACATCCACCCCGCTCAGGGGGCACAAAGAGACATAATCCGCCTTTGGCGCATAAGAAGTAGAAGCATCTACCCCGACCTGGGGCACAGAAACAAAGAGACACACAGCCCGATCTGGGAGCATGAGAAGGAAAGTATACTCCACCCAAGCGGCATTTGAAGAAACGACATATCCTGCTTCAGGGGCACAGGAGCCGTAAAGAGATATACCCCAGCTTGGGGGGGGGGGGCATATGAAGAGAAACGCACCTCGCCCCGGCGGGGCGAAAGAAGCAGAATAGTACACCCCCACGTCGGGGGCATATGAAGCCAAGAAACACACCCCTGTCTTGGGGGTATTTGAAGAAGAAGCCTACCTCGCCTCGAGGGCCTAGAAGCTATAAAGAGCACGCCCCGACTCAGGGGCATATGAAGAGAAGTTCACCCCGGCCTAGGGGCATTTGAAGAAGAAACATACCCCGCCAGGAGGCATAGAAGCCATAAAGAACACGCCGCGGCTTAGGGGTATTTAAAAAAAATATACATCCTGCCTCGGGAGCATAAGAAAGAGAAGAATACATCCCGTCTTAGGGATATTTGAAGAATAAGTATACCCCGCCTGGGGGCATAAAAGCCATAAAGAATGCGTCCCGGCCTAGGGGTATTTGAAGAAGAAAGATACCCCGCCTCAG
Source organism: Amorphophallus konjac (assembly GCA_022559845.1). Lineage (NCBI taxonomy): Eukaryota > Viridiplantae > Streptophyta > Magnoliopsida > Alismatales > Araceae > Amorphophallus > Amorphophallus konjac. The sequence continues at coordinate 131,055 of JAHNEJ010001192.1, read as the reverse complement.
GGGGCACAAGAAGCAAACTGCACCCCACTCCATGGGGCACATAAAGAGAATACACCCCGCCATAGGGACACATGAAGAGAATTCACCCCAACTCGGGGGCACATAAGGCAAAGGAATACACCCCGGCTTAGGGGAATTTGAGGAAGAAACATACACCCCGCCACGAGGGCGCAGAAACCACCAAGAACGCACCCCACTTTGGGTGCACAAGAAGCAAACGTCCCCCAGCGTGTCGGTGCAGAAGAAGAAGAAGAATTCCCCCCGTCTCAGGGGCACAAAAAGCAAAGATACACTCCGTGCCTGGGGCGTATGAAGAGAAAGACACCTCCCTTTGGGGGTACAAGAAGCAAAAAAAACATACCCTGCTCCGGGGCACAAAAAGCAGAAGCCACACCCCGTCTGGGGGCATAGAAGCCATGAAGGACACACCCCGCCCGGGGGTGCGTGAAGAGAATACACCCCGGCTCTGGGGCATTTGACGAAGAATTCACCCCGCCCTGGGGGCATAAAGAACAAAAGAATACACCCCGAATTGGGGATATTTAAAGAAGAGACATACCCCGACCCGGGGGCACAAAAGCCGTAAAGAGACACACCCCCGCCTCAGGGGGGGGCGTAAGAAGCAAAAGATACACCCCGGCTTCAGGGCGGGGCATAAGAAGCAAAAGATGCACCTCGGTCCCGGGGGCATTTGAAGAGAGATACGTCCCGTGCCAGGGGCATATGAAGAAGAAACATACCTCACCTCGAGGGCCTAGAAGCTATAAAGAACACGCCCCGACTCAGGGGTATTTGAAGAGAAGTTCACCCCGGCCTAGGGGTATTTGAAGAAGGAACATACCCCGCCAGGAGGCATAGAAGCTACAAAGAACACGCCTCGGCTTAGGGGCATTTGAAGAAGAAATACACCCCGACATGGGGGTACATGAAGGAAAAGACATACCCCGCCATGGGGGTATAAGAAGAAGAGAATCCACCCCGACCAGGGGACACATGAAAAGAGAGCACACCCCGGACTGGGGACATACAAAGAAAGAAATCCACCTCACCTCGAGGGCATAGAAGCTACAAAGAACACGCCCCGGCTCAGGGGCATATGAAGAAGGGTCCACCCTGGCTCAGGGGTATTTGAAGAAGAAACATACCCCACCTGGGGGCATAGAAGCCGTGAAGAGTATACCCCACCGCGGGGGCATTTGAAGAGGGCTACACCCCGCCTCGGGGGCATTTAAAAAAAAAAACACGCCCTGGTCTGGGGACATAAAAGCTAAAAAATAATAATAAGTATAATACACCCCGCCCGGGGGCACAGAAGCAGAGAGGCAAAACACACCCCTCAGGGGGGGATGCACACCCAATGAAGCTACACCCTAACCTGGGGGCCCATTAAGAGAAATACGCTCCAGCACGGAAGCGCTAATGAGAAAAGAGAAAAAAAGAGACATGAGGCAGACGTGGCCCTCGAGCCCGCCTCACCAAACAAAAGAAGAGAAGAAAATGAAAGAAGAGACACATGAGGCAGACATGGTCCTTGAACCCGCCTCTTCACACAAAAGAAGGAGAGCAGAACCAAAATAAGACGTATGAGGCAAACGTGGTCCTCGAGCCCGCCTCATCCCACAAAAGAGGAAGAGAAGAAAAAAGGACATGAGGCGAACACGGTCTCAGTACCTGCCTCTCCATAAAAGAGGAAGAGAAAGAAAAGATCACGAGGCGAGCATGGTCTTTGCACCGGCCTCTCTACAAAAGAAGAGAAGAAGAGAAAGAATAGTCACGTGACGAACGTGGTCTCTGCACCCGCCTCCCCATAAAAGGAGAAGAGAAGAAGAGAAAGAGCAATCATGAGGTAAACATGGTCCCTGCACCTGCCTCTCCATAAAAGAAGAATAGAAGAAGAGTCATGAGGCAAACATGGTCATTGTACCCGTCTCTCCACACAAAAGAAGAAGAGAAGAAAAGAAAGAAATGGTCATGAGGCACACATGGTCCTTGCACCGGCCTCTCCGCAAAAAAAAAAGGGAGACATGAGGCATACATGGCCCTCGAGCCCGCCTCACCAAACAAAAAGAAGAGAAGAGAAGAAGAGAAAGAAGAGTCACGAGGCAGACGCGGTCTTTGCACCCGCCTCTCCATATAAAAGAAGAAGAGAAGAAGAGAAAGGGCAGTCAGGAGGCGAACACGGTCTTAGTACCTGCCTCTCCATTAAAGAAGAAGAGAAAGAAAAGATCACGAGGCGAGCATGGTATTTGCACCGGCCTCTCTACAAAAGAAAAGAAGAAGAGAAAGAAAAGATCACGAGACGAGCATGGTCTTTGCACCGGCCTCTCTACAAAAGAAGAGAAGAAAAGAAAGAAAAGACATGAGGCGAACATGGTCCCTGCACCCGCCTCTCTACACAAAAGAAGAAAAGAAGAATAGAAGAGGGAAAAAAAGAATCATGAGGCGAGTGTGAGCGATGACACGCGGTTCGGGGAAGAGCGGAGAGGACGTGGAGCGCGCGCGGGCTCCTCTTTTCTATTGTTTTGGTGTTTGTTTGCTGCAACACAGAAATAAGAGAAGAGAGAGAAGGGGCCACCACGGGAGATTGCTCCGGCGGGGCGAGCGGGACAAGTGTGATATAGCAAAATATGGGGTTTAAACGGCCATAGCGGGAAGTGACTCGCCGCGGCCTCGGGGGGACGGGAATGGTGTAAAAATTAAATAACAAGAATTGAAACGGCCATTGGGGAAGTGACTCGCCGCGGCCTCGAGAATATGAGCAGATAATAAGATGGCAGAATATAGAGAGAATACAAAGAGCGGGAATTTAAACAGCCATTGGGGAAGTGACTCGCCGCGGCCTCGAGAACACAAACAGATAAGAATATAACGTATAAGAACGTGAATTTAAACGGCCATTGGGGAAGTGACTCGCCGCGGCCTCGAGAACACGAATAGATAAGAATATAACATATAAAAATGGGAATTTAAACGGCCATTGGGGAAGTGACTCGCCGCGGCCTCGAGAATATGAGCAGAATATAACAGAGTATAAAGAGAATATAAGAACGGAAATTTAAACGGCCATTGGGGAAGTGACTCGCCGCGGCCTCGAAAATAAGATGTGATCGCCAGGGGCCGAAAGACTCCAAAATAAGAAAGTGATCGCGCCTACCTCAAGAGCGGGAGATGGCGGGTTGCTTCTTCCTCTCCCTCCGGCCGGCCGACGGAGAGGGCTTTCCTCGGCTACCCTTGCAAAATAACGACAAATAAATGACAAGTGGATTAGAAAGATGGAGGTGTAGTATTCAAATCCTTGCGATAAAAATAACGAAATGATGGCAAGACACACACCTGGTTGGTGTTATCTTTTAAACCCCTCTCGGACTCGAGTAGGAGGAAAATGAGATGATGGATGCAAGAAGTATAAAAGAAGAGGCGCCCTTATGAAGGGGGATAGAGGATGCGAGATGATGAATGCAAAAGAACTACGAAGAAAAAAAGGGGAAGAAAAGGCTTATTGGATGAGCCGAGGGTGAAATCCGGCGGAGCTCCGGCAGCGTGGGGACGACGTGGAAGCGCGGTGGATGAAGACGACCTTCCTCTCGCGAGCGTGAGCACCCGAGAAGCCGGCAGAACCTCCACCTACAAAAGAACTCACGGGTTAGAAAATGACTCCGTAGCCCCTGGGCTCCGGCAGCCTATCGGATCACTTCGAAGCTCCTCCAGAACTGAGGGGGTGGGCCTCTATTTATAGAGCTCCGGAGGGTGGAGGCGTCCAAGACCCTGGACACCTCCATCAGGGTCGAAATAATATTTTATTCAATTTTTATATATTTTTTTGGAATACTTTTGTGGAGGCGTCCAGGGTCCCGGACGCCTCAAACAGGTCCACCGAAAACCGACGACGGCCGCACGCGGTTTGGCACAACGCGTGGTTTTGTGAGCGGCACCTCGTGATTCAGAAATGGGCGCGTCCAGATGACTGGACGTCTCTATAATTTGGATTTTTTCATACACGACAAACCGTCGTTCGGTGGCCGGCGCCCGTGAGTGAGTTGATGGAGGCGTCCAGGGGCCTGGACGCCTCCAAGATATATTTATTTTTTATTTTTCTTTTGTCTTTTATGTCAGGGCTGGCATTTTTGATTTTTTATATTTATTTTTATGGAGGCGTCCAGGGGCCTGGACGCCTCCAAATATATATTTTTTATTTATTGTTTTTTATGTTTTTATGCCAACTGGCTTTTTTACAAACATTTTTTATTATTATTTTTATGGAGGCGTCCAGAGGCCTGGACGCCTCCATTAATATATATATTTTTTAGTTAGTTTAAGGCCCTGAGAAAAGAAATAAATAAAATCAAAAATATGGGGGCGTCCAGGGGCCTGGACGCCCCCATTAATACCCACCCGGGTCCTACTCAGCGGCCGCCCGGCAGACATCCTCCTTGGTTCCGGAATCTCCTAATGCGTTCGACTGATGTTGATGCCGTCCGACTGCCGTGACGGGATGATTCCGAATGCCGAAAAAGACAGAAGAAGACCCAAGAAAAGGAAGCACTCAAGTGATTCAAAACGCGTAAGCCGTCGCGGGACGTTGTATAGTAATATGAGACTTTCTCAGGAGACGTCAGGAATGACGTGTCTACAGCTGCCCCGCCTTGGCGTCTGCTTTGCAAGGGAGCGATACGTAGTGGAATGGTATTGAAGTGGAGTGAAATGGAGTGGGAGCGTACTGATAAGTTGATGCCAAGGTGTGATGAGACACGCTTTTGACGTTACTGTTTGGAATCTTTCCTGGAGTTTCAATGAGGCGACCTTGAAGAAGGTCTTTCAAATATTGACGATTGCTTGGACGGAGATCAAATAAGGGAGGGTGAGATGTGCGCTCAGGCACGAAACAAAAGGAGACCAACTTCTCGGTGTGGAAGTACCTGGGTCATAAACCGGAGGTTTCACCTTTGGGGAGCGGTTACCAGCCAATGTGGAAGTGCTGCGGCCAAGGTGGGTCAAAAAAGGTAAAGGAATATCTGAGGGTCTGTCCAAACAAGGATCTCCTTTGGAAGAGCAGCGTCGGGGCTGTCTCAAGGAAACTCGGTATTTCATTCGGAGTGGAATATCTCATATTTGTGGGAATTGAAACACAACGGCTTTCACAATCGAATCACTTGAATGATCTTCCGCAATAAATCAAAGTCCTATATGAATCCATGCTGGGTTTAAAGAAAAATTCAAAACAAACTAAAATAGAAAATAGCCAAGGATAATATTGTCAACTTGTGAAGAACGGGTCAGGATACCGACCCGGTGAGCTGATACTGGGCCGGGGCCCGTTTATCCGCGCATCAACTCACTGAATGGAACCGTCGTCCCCATTCTATCATAAATTGACGGCCTATCCGTACAACCCAAATTCCTCTGGGATCATCACCGTTTTTATTGAAGGGGAACTCAGATCCCAGATTCGTTCGGGCCGCACGGTCCTCGGCATGTTCTAGTAGCGTACGTATCATATACTACGATGCATGACATGGTGGGACCAACCAATGAAAGGTGAGACAGGAGATAGGACAAAGACGTCCATTAGTAAAACCTGCACAGGCCAGCAAAGGTTAGCAACATCATAAAGTAGCAGAATCATAGCAGAATCGCACCACAGTTCAAAGGAGATCCAGACAAAATCCTGATAGCGACCGCTGATGTGACATGTTCTGTCCTGTGGCGATCTTCCCTTCCTATAAGAACTCCCCTTAGGCTAGTTCATTCAAATGCACCAAGGTGGTTTTGGAAGCTTAGGAGAGGAAGGAGTGGAGAATCTAGAGATTTCAGGATGGAAGGAGAGTCTTCCCGTGTTATGAAGAGGAGCAAGCCTAGCAGCGAGATTAGGCGACTTTCCGACCTCGAGGGTCATCTGAGTGGGACGATCATGTCGCATATGGTAAGCTGACTCTTTTCAAATTTCTCCATGTGAACCTTCTTCTTACTTCCTTCATTTCTTATTTCTTTCCTCTTCCAGCCATATCCACTCTTCCCAGGCCCGAGGAAGTTTTCCAAACTGCCATGGCTTTCAAAGCTAACTTCCAATATCTCCATTGGCATGAGGGCCATACTCTCGAAGTGGCATTTGCAGGGGCTCCTTATTCACGCCAAGCATTACGAGAAGATTCGTATGGACTGGGCGGCTATGGGCGCACTAGTGGAGATCTGGCATCCCCAGACCCACACTTTTATCTTCCCGACCTTCGAGATGACCATCCTCCTCGAGGAGGTGGAACTTCTGCTCGGATTGAAGAAATTCAAGAGTGACGGGAAGGTGAAGGCTATGCGGATGCTGACACGGGGGACTTCTGAAAGCGTCCTTGGAAGCTTCATGCCGCCCGACGCAGCCAGAAAGGTCCGTACTCAAAAGGGGATCGATCTCCAAAAGCTTGCAGAGTGGGTTATGGACGCCCTGAGAGGGTCACCAGACGATGACTATTTGGAGGGAATCATGAAGGGGTTCACCATTTGTCTGGCGGGTGCTCTCTTGTTCCCTTATACCGACAATATGGTGGAAGAAGACCAACTGGGTGCTATCTGCGGGATCTAGCGTGGAAAGAGGGTGGGACCCGCCATCCTTGCCTATCTTTACAGCGGTCTTACTGCCTCGAGCATGGGTAAGCCTCCATTTGGTTGTGCACTTGTCTTGAATTGCTGGCAGGATTTGCATTTCAAATTCGACCACCGCGAGGGAATGCCAACCGCTTCGAAGCTCTTCCAACAAAGCCCTCTTCATCACATAGCCGACGTGTTAGGCTTCGGTGGTACCGTAGTGAACCGCGTTCCGTGGCAGAAGAAACGTGAAGACTGGCGGTCTCACTTTCGCACCGTGACACAAGGCTTCTTTACTTGCGCACCGGCATGTTTGCTTTCGCTAGATCTCCTCATGAGGTCTTCTCCCGAAGTTGATCTTCAACTGATCGGCGCGACCGAGTTCGTCCTTTATAATGCGCATCGGTGCTGCCTCCTGATTGGCATCCCACGCCATTCGTTCCCGCCACCGACTGGCATCGTTCCTTTGAAGAAGAGGGAGTTGAGCACTGAATCGGACGCGAAGGAAGCGAAGGCCATTAAAGCTCCCTGGAAGACAAGTGTTGCGGGAAAGGCATTAGCGCACGTGGTGGAAGAATGCGAGCCGTGGAGGGCTTATGTAACCGAACTGGGGAAGTTAAGACCTAAGGCCCCTAAACCCCTGATGTAGCTCATTCTGCTTTCTGATGGAATAAAATCTGGCATTTGGATGTTTCGGACCCCCGTCCCCTTAATTATTATCTTTTTTGTGATTTTTCTTTTTATTTCCTTTTTTTCTTTTGTTTGGATTATATACATACTCTAACCCCTTTTTTCTTTTTATTATATTTTTTATTATTTTTTATTATGGGGCCGTCCAGAGGCATGGACGCCCCTGTTTTTTTATAATTTTTTTTTTAAAAAAAATTTTTTGGGGGGGGGGCGTCCAGGGTCCTGGACGCCCCTAATTTTTTATTTTTTTTATTTTTTGATTTTTTGGTTTGGGGGCGTCCAGACGCCTGGACGCCCCTAAGTTTTTTTGAATTTTTTTAAAAAATAAAAAAGTGGGGGCATCCAGGCGCCTGGACGCCCCAATTAAAGCTCAATCTATATATAGGGGGGGCTCCCCCCCTTACTAACTTACTGTTCATTCTGACCGTCCAGCCACTCCAAACGACCCATTCTTAGTCCCAATGGAGCGAGGAGGATCGAGCCAGGGTCCAGAGAAGCGGAAACGACTGGCTCGTCGCGCGAGGAGGTTGAGGGATGATGCCGAGGAGGCCGCAGCAGAGGAGATTGCTGCGGGGGAGGAGATGGAGGTGCCGCTTCTGGCCGCGGAGGCCGCTGCGGATGCTGGTGACGCGGGAGAGGACGATCACGACCCGGTAAGTACTTCGGAATTCTCACTCTGTGGTTTAATAGGCTAAAACGGGCGTGCGAGAGGCTGTGAGAGAAGGGCGGGTAGTGAGAGAAGGAGGTGTCCAGGGGCCTGGACGCCTCCACTTTTTCTTTTTATTTTTGTTTATTTATTTATTTACGTAAATAATAAAAAAAAGTTTGAAAATAAGCAGGCGTCCAAGGCTTAGGACGCCTCCATAATAATATATATATTATATATGTATTTTTTGTTTTTGGTTCTTGGATTTTTTCGAAAAAAGAAATAAAGAAAATAGGAAGGAGGCGTCCAGGGGCCTGGACGCCTCCAAAAAATAATATATATTTTTTATTTTTTTAGAAAAAATAAAATAAAAAGAATAAATAGTATATACAGTGTTATTGTTTATTACTGTTCATGATGCTGATGTGTTCTTGTTGGTTTTTGTGGTGTGCAGGGCGTGATGAAGGGCCGGATCAGCTGGTCCTTGGTGGTGGCAGCATACCGTGGGCTGCCGAATTTCCAGAGGGCACGTGTGGACGCCATGGGCTTTGGAGCTTTCCTTAGGATCGAGCCCTTCCGGCTCGACCTTCCTCTTATCCAGGCATTGAGGGAGCGGTGGCACGCACCGAGCCGGGCGTTTTTGATGCCCTGGGGGCACATGGTGCCTGACACTAGAGGACGTGGCTCGGATTACCGGGCTACGGGTTGACGGAGAGGAAGTCAGCGGGGTCACCTACCCCGATTACCGAGAGAGTGCCGTGGACCTGCTGTGGTTAGAGACGAGCGTGACTGATAGAGACAGCAGGGTAGTCGGCCGAGTGGAGATCATGGAGGCGCTCGGATTCGTCGACCCGCGCCAGCGGGTTAGCGAGACTGGAGCGGAGTTCTTGGCTCGACTGGAGGGGGATGCTCGTGCAGCTTTCACCCAGGATCCGAGCGAGAGGGAGCTGGTGGACCTAGATCTTCGGAGGTTTCTTTTCTTCTTCTTGGGCCGCCTTCTGCTGGGTACGAAGGGGGATGGCATCCACTGCCGTTTCCTCGGGATCTTGGCGGATCTGGACAGAGTGGGACACTACGCGTGGGGAGCGGCTCTGCTTGCCCATTTGATTGCTGATCTCTCCCAGACTTCGGAGAAGGAGACGACAGTCAGCGGCTTCGCACCATTCCTCCAGGTAAATATTTTATTTATGCATTTTCACAGTTAAATATGCAATTATTGTACTAATGATGTATGATGGATGCAGGTGTGGAGCTATTACTATTTTCCGATGAGGAGGGCTAGGCATGGGAATAGGAGGGCCGTGCCTCTGGCGCGGCAGTGGAGGCCGGTCGTGGTTGCAGCACCCCACGGCTACCAGCTGGCGTCACTTCATCGGGAGCTGAGCGAGTATCCCGAGGCCATGGTATGATGCGTATAATTTTTTGTGTTTATGCATGTGACTGAATGGTAACTAACATAATGTATGTATGGTAATGCAGGTGGTGTGGAGGCCCTACCTGGGCATGGGCGATGCTGGCCAGCCCTGGGTTGTAGCGGGTCTTCCTCGCTTCAGGCGGGACGTGTGGGTCCATTGCCTGAACGAGATTGAGCCGCTGCGGCTTAGACTGGTCATGAGGACGTTGGGGCTGGCCCAGGAGTGGGTTGACGTAGATGCGCCGGCCCGCATTGGGCGGAAGACCAAGGGGAAGGCGAATATTGTGGACTGGCGTACGCGCTTCCCAGCACAGTACCAGGACTGGCAGCAGGGCGAGGTCCCAGTAGCGTCCCACGTACAGGACAGCACAGACTACATGAGACGGTACCGAGCTACGTACGGGGTCCGCCTCTCCTTGGGTGGTATGGCAGGGGTAAGTGAAATGAAATTGCTCCACCTTTCTATATGTATATGCATGGGACACTAACTTATGTGTAATGCAGGATGCTCGTGATACCATGATCGCCGACCTGCTGGCCCAGTTGGCGGACGCCAGGCGACAGTTGGTGGCCATCCGACAGGAGTTGGAGATCCTGGTGAGTTTATGTGATGCATTTTTTGTGACCTGGATTTTTGATGCTTAGCCTTTGACTGATGTTTGCCCCGTGTTTCAGCGGGCCCACCAGATAGCGACAGCCGGGATGGCTGGCGGAGCGGGTTCCAGTTTGCGGGACCCTCCTCCGGAGGTTTCTGCCCTCCAGGAGCAGCTGGCGTATGCGGTGGCTCGGGCTGAGGAGGTCGAGCGTGACCGCGAGGCTCGAGTGAGTGCTTGCTTGGCCCTGACCCTCTTCTAGCTGCTTTCCTTCTATCACTGTTCTCTTACGGTGCATGCGTGCTTTGATAGGTGGCCGAGATTCGGGAGGCCCTGGCCCATGCCGTTCGTGCTGAGCAGGAGCGCGATGCCTGGGTGGCAGAGCGTGACGCCCGGATTGCGGAGCTGGAGGAGGAGCGTCAACGGGAGGCTGAGGAGCTCCCTCGTGACGTGCTGGATCTGCGGATCGCCCTCGAGCTGTCGAGCAGAGAGGCGATGAGGGAGAGAGAGGAGAGGGAGAGGGATAGGGAGAACGTGGAGAGAGAGAGGGAGAGCGTGGAGAGAGAGAGGGAGAGGGATAGGGAGAGAGAGAGAGAGAGGAGCGACAGCGGGATCAGACCGAGAGGAGGGCTCTAGAGGCCCAGCTGCTGGAGCTCCGATTGAGTCTCGGCATGGCGGAGGGGAGGCTTCGGGAGAGCGAGGAGCGGTACCAGAGGGCGAAGGAACGCGGGGCGCGACTTTGTCAGTCTGGTTCTTTTTCCATGGGCAGCTATCTGGTCTCTTTGGCCGAGGAGCGTCGTCGCGCCTTCGAGGCTGGAGTGCCACCGCAGGGCGAGGCGAGCACGGCTTCTCAGGGTTCGCAGAGGCCCCCTAGGGATCCCCGGCAGAGGAGGGAGAAGAGAGATGACCAGGAGGGTGGTGGTGAGAGTTAGAGAGTTGCCTGTACACGTCACCCTTCTCACTGTATGATGTACTTTCGACTATTACATGAAATGGAAATGGCTTTTTTGTGTTGTGTGTACCTTTCTCTCTCCCACACTTTCTTCTTTGCACTGAGTTGTCCTTTGAGGCACGCTCCGCGAGACCTTGCCCTGAACAGCGGGGAACTACGCTTTGCACGGGGGGATTTTGTTTCCTTTTCCCCCTTTTGGGCGCGTCCAGGTGCGAGGACGCGTCTTAATCCTTGATTTCAAATTTAAAGCGACGGGTGGTCTTTCTTCTCACGTGCCTTACCCGCAAACGAGCCCACCTTCTGCCGAAACTCGCTTGCCCCCTTTCTCGTCTTCCTCCTCTTTTGATCGATGGAGTTCGGTGGATCCGATCATGGTGAAGGTGGAGAGGGACGAGGAACTCCTCGCCCGAGGAGGGACGCGCCCGAACACGGAACGGCGTCCATGGAGGAGGAAGGGCCGCTTCGGGCCCCCGAGGGACCCGAGGGGCCCGATGGCGTGGGAGGAGGTGAACACGGTCCGGTAGGTGCTTCGATCTCTTCCTCTTTTAATTCATTTTGGGTTTTGAAGCGAGCCGCGCGAGGGGGAAAGGGTTCGGCGAGTGTTGCACTCAAATGATGGACGCGTCCTAGACAGGGGACGCGTTCCTTTTGACTGATATGGGACCCCATTCTTGGAGCAGGACATGGCAAGGACCCTGGGTCTGGCCGATGAGTGGGCGAGTGCGGACGAGCCGAGCCGCGTCAGGAGGGAGAGTCGCGGCAAGGCGAGGCTCGAGGAGAGGCCCGTACGTCTCCCTGGACAGCAAGGGGGTATACTGGTGCAGGATAGTGCCGACTTCCTGCGGCGGCAGAGAGAGAGCTACGCGGGGCTTCCCCAAGCTGGGGACACGCGTGGCATCGGAGGCTCGCGCGCCCAACTGTCAGAGACTAGGCGGTAGCTGGCCGTCGCTCAACATGAGTTGTCGCTCCTGGTAAGTTATGTGCCGCACTTTTAACTTTAGATTTTGGAGTTTCACTGACGGCCGTTGTTTATTTTGTTCCAGCGTGCCCAGCAGACAGCGACGGTGGGAGTGGCTGGTGGATCTTCCAGTTCCTCGGCCCCTTTTCTCGAGATTGCCTCCCTCCGGGAGCAACTTGCCGGTGCGGTGGCCCGCGTGACCCGGGCGGAAGAGGAGCGTGATGCCTGGGTGGCGACTGTAGCGGAGCTGCGGCATCGCGGTGAGGAGAGACCTTCTCCAGACATCCTGGAGTTAAGGGTTCTTCTGCAGATGATGAGGAGAGACGCAGAGAGAGAGAAAGCCGAGAGAAGGTCCGAGCGACAGCGGGATCTGACCGAGAGGAGGGCCTTGGAGGCCCAAGTGAGGGAGCTCCAGCTGGGCCTTCAGGCCGTCGTACAGAGGCTAGGAGGGATGGAGACGCGCTACGAGAGAGCGCGAGAGTTCGGGGAGCGACTCCGCCAGTCCGATCGTTTTGCCGCCAGTGACTTCTTCGCCACGCCAGGGGAGGAGCAGCGAGTCACTGCTGCGGAGCAGGCGCCCAGAGGCGAGGCAGGTGCTACTGCACGGGGATCCGGGAGGCTTCTGAGGGACCCTCACCTCGGGGGAGAGGAGGAGAGTGCCCAGAGAGATGAGTGACGGTGAGGATTGGCGAGCTAGTGGACCCGCCACCTCTCTATGATTGTTGTGTTTATGACAGCTTGTGTAGAATTATGAATGGGGTGATTTGATTTTCTGCTGCTTGTTTATTCTCTTGTGCGTTCCTTCTTCCCTACGCTTCTCCTCCTTTGCACTGTTCCCATGTGATGGGTCTGCCGAGACTCCGCCCCGAGCGGAGAATCGCATCTTGTTGTGACCCTTTTCCACGGGAATCTACCGTCGAAGTCAATAATGACGGCCCTAGTTCCTTTTCTCGGATGTTATGTCAAACTTTGCGGACGTCCTCCAAATCATGATAGGGTATCCCTAGACAACATAGGGGCTATTCGTCCTATTCTTCGTCCAGTCAATCACCCTGTGCGAGCGATGAAGTGACACATGGGACCGCTTGGGCGGTGCCTCATTGCGAGGGCTATCATTGACAGGTGATGGAGGCAATCTTGGCCCGCACTCCTTCCATTTCTATAAATTCTTGTCCCTTTTATCTTCCCAGGTATATCGAGGACTAACTCGAGGAGCACAAATTCTCACGAGAGAGGAGGAGTTCAAAATTCTGAGAGTTGGATGGAGGGCGAATCTTCTCATTCCTCGAAGAGAAGCAGGTCCAGTGGTAGTAGTTCCAGGAGGCTTTCAGACCTTGAAGGGCACTTCAGCGAAAGGGCCCGATCACAACTCGTAAGCCAAGTTTTCTTACCCTTTTCTCATTCTTTCTTCCTTTCTTCTGACCAAACCTCACCCCCATTCCTTGTATGTGTAGGTTGTGATGAAATCACAAATCTTATGGGAGTTGGTAGTAGCAGCGTACAGGGGCCTCCCAGATTTTCAGAAGGCGAGGCTAGACGTGATGGGATTTGGTACCTTTCTTCGGATCGAGCCGATCAAGCCCGACCTGGTTCTGATCCAAGCCTTGTGTGAGAGATGGGACCCAGTGAGCCGGGCATTCCTGATGCCCTGGGGGCACATGGTGCCGAGCTTGGAGGATGTGGTCCGGATCACAAGCCTGAAGGTAGAGGGCGAGGCAGTGACCGGAGTCACTTACGCGGACTACAGAGAAGGTGCCCAGAAGTTACTGGGTTTGGACCTGGATGGTCGAAAAAACAGGTCGGTAGCTAGGGCGTCCATGATGGATGCATTAGGGCTCACCGACACTCGTCGGCGGGACGATGAATCCTCAGAAGAGTTCATGGAAAGGATAGAAATAGGATGCCGCGCCGTGTACTGCACAGATTTCGGCGACTGGGAAAGATGCAACATAGATTTGAGGAGATTTCTCCTCTTCCTTTTGGGGAGATTGGTACTGAGCTCGAAAGGGGACGGTATCCAATGTTGCTTCCTGAAACTGCTGTCAGACCTTGAAAGAGTAGGGTATTATGCCTGGGGAGCCGCCATGCTGGCACACTTGTTTGCAGGCCTATTCCAAGAAACGGATCGTGAGATGACTGTGAGTGGTTTCACACCATTCATCCAGGTATTTTTTTGGTTTTGCTTGTTTTATATTTTTTTTGGGTTTTTGCAAAGTTCTGATGACCTGCGCCGAGCAGCTGTGGAGCTATTATTACCTCCCTATGGGGAGAGCTCGGCATTGGTGACCTGCGATGGTGCCGCTAGCCAGGCGGTGGGAACCTATCATGAGTGCGGCACCCCTAACCTACCAACTGATGGTGCTAAGGCGGGAGCTACAGGAGTTCCCTGCAGCGATGGTAAACTGGAGACCCTACTCAGACATGGTCGATGCTGACCAGCCGTGGGTTCTAGCAAGTCGTGCCCGGTTCGGACGGGAACTGTGGATGCACTGCCTGAATGAAATCGAGCCACTTCGGCTACGATTGGTTATGAGGACTTTAGGACTGGCTCAGGAATGGGTGGATACGGCTGCGCCACCTCGTGTCGGGAGAAAGACGTGGGGACCGGCGACCTGTATTGACTGGCGCGCGCGATTCCCCGAACAGTACGAAGATTGGCAACGGGGTGGCATGATTGTAGAATCGCAGGCGCGGGATAGCGAAGACTACTTGCGTCTATATAGGATAAAGTACACAGAGCGGCTCCAACCCCGGGGACTTGTGGAGGTAGGTTTCCCCTTTTTTCTTTTCTTCTTTTTCCCCTTTTGGTTTTCTGGTGGAAATGCTGACTTGCATGGCTGCAGGATGTCCGGGATGCCATGATAGCGAATTTACAAACTCGCTTGGCAGAGATGGAACAACAGTCGGGCGATGCCCGCGGAGCTACGAGCGCCTTGGTAGGTGTACAGTACGTTCCTAATTAAAACCCCAGATTCCAGATGTTGGCTGCTAATTCACGCGGTCGTAGCATGCCCAGATTGGCGCGGCTTCTCCAACGATGGGAGTGGGTGGTGCCTCTTCCAGCTTGTGGATTCCCACCTCAGAACTTGACTCGCTTCATGAGCAACTTACTCACGCCACGCAGCGTGCTGCGGAGGCAGAAGGGATGCTCTGTATACAGGTAAAAGTTTCAGTGTTGGGTTCTCTTGGTTTACGCCTTATCGCGTATCTGAGATGGTACATTTGGCAGGAAAAGGAGACGGAAGGAGCGCTTGCCCAAGCTGCGCAGAAGGAGGCTAGGATAGCAGAACTGGAGAGGGAACTGCGGCGTCATCCTGATGACGACTCTTCCAGGGATGCTATGGAACTGAGGATCACTCTTTAGTTGGAGAGGGAAGACCGTGAGAGAGAACAGGCAGAGAGAGAAAGAGACGCAGAGAGAGAAAGAGCCAACAGTTTGGCTGAAAGGGAGGAACGAAGGGCCATGGAGGCCCAACTATTCGAACTCTGAATCAGCCTTGGTCTTGCTGAACAGTGGCTGAGAGATGGTGAGGAGCGCTACCGAAGAGCACGAGAGCGTGGCTTTCGTGTTGGTAGCTTCTCTGCTGCTTCCGTGGATCAACGCCGGGATGTGGGAATAGGAAGGGGAGTACAAAGCAATAGGAGTACCGCTTTTCGTAGTTGGGTAGCACCTTTGAGAGCGTTTTGCCCAGAGAGTAGTGGGACGAGTAATGCAGAGAGAGATGGCGGAACTTGATGTAATTTTTTTGGTTTTTGGAATAAAACACAAGGTTCGGTTTGTTTGTTTTTCACCTATGCTTCTGTTGCCTGCATACATCACTGAAACAAACAAATCAGAATTTCTGTTCTGACTTGGCCCCTTGCTCAATAAGCAAATGGTCACTGTGACTGTCCTTGATAACTGGTCAAGGGGCCAAGCCTTTATTTAACGAAGGCAAGGGAAAGATGCGGTGATGATAAATGCGACAGGCAAGCACACGAATGCAAACGGTATTAAAAGTGAGATGCTGCACGCAAATGTAATCATGTAAAATTGATTTGTTTTCTTTTTTTATATTTGGCATTTTTTTTGTTTTATCATAAAAGATTTTTTTGTTTGCAAATATGTACATTTCTCTTTTCCATTTTTTTTGTGCTTTTATCATTTCAATTTTTTTGTTGCTAACGCCCGGCAAGCCCCCAAATGGCACCTAACCTACGTGAGACAGGGGTTTCTTACTAACCTCCCAGGTATCCTAAATGCACATCTAGGTTGATTTGGGCCTCTAGACCCCTCGAATGATGATCCTGCCGGCCAAGACTTACCCTGATGACAATACCGTCATGCCATGCTTAGGCTCCCAGTTGCTTCCGACCACAGGGATTCACCCAAAAGGTGTTTGAGGTAAAAGATTTGCCCGACCCGGGTCTGTTTCCTCACAACTCTAGATGGTATATGATGGAACACCCTGGAACCCTAACGACCAACCGCGCGACGCTGACCCGGAATCAGACGCCGTCGCACCCATAGGTGACGCGCTTGCATTGGCCTAAGCCCGAGGTTAAACAAGAAGACATCAAGGTGGTAAACAGGAGTCTTGACCAGCCAGAAACACGGAGACTCCTTCGCAGCGATAGCTTTTGCTTTTCAAAGTGGGCAACCAAATGTGTATATTAAAATAAGGTCGCAGACCCTGGGCAGTTTTCACCTTTCAGGAACTCCATCGAACCTTCATCTTTAGAGGGAGAAGGAAGAGTGTAGGGGATAAACCTCCTGAGAGGACCGGCAAAGCCGTTAACCCGGCGAGCGAATAAGGGCCCATTAACTCTTTCCTTTCGGACAACTTCGGACCAAATCTCGAGCATTTACATTCCACGGCCCCTTTTGTGGATTCAGACTTTTACTTTGAGGGGTTCCGTTTATCGCAACAGGCACGGTCACGACCAGGCTTTTCTCTTGATTTTGACTTTGTATTTTTTTTTGTGAGGGAGATATAGTCGTTTGACGTTTCTGGGCTCCCTTTTTGTATGCCTGCGGGGACACTGCCCTCTTCTCGTGCACTGATCGATGCTCGAGGAAATGGACCCTACTCTTGCCCTTGGGGTTTGAGTTTCGATTTCTCATGCTCAGCGTTTTAAGGGCGCCGACTGTCTCATTTGGTCGAAGAGAAAAGAATAAAGATTACAGCTTCCGGAGATCTTCTAGGTGTGGCCCTACCGTAGGTGATGCTACCAACTTTTTTGAATAAAATACAAAAGTGAACACATGTTAGCTTCCTTCGAGCGAGCATAGGCCGACGTGGCCGGACAGGGGTCTCCACGGTTCTGGCAAACCAAGACCCGGTGCCTACTGAGCCTTAATGGGCCCTATCCTAACATGAAGGTTAGATGCAGAGACTTAACTATATGGTGACTGCCGGGCATCGGCATTTTGAATTTTCCATATTTTTAGTGGTTTTCAATATTTCCTTATTTTTGATGTTTTTTTTATCTTTTCATCATTTTTTTTTGTTTTGTGCTAAGGGTAGTATTTCTTAAGATAAAGTCCATTCCAAGGGTGGGATAACTCGGTCCCTTCGGCGTTGACTAGCTTGTAGGCGTTGCCAGGGTACACGGCTTGAATTACAAATGGTCATTCCCAATTGGGTTGGAGCTTAGAACGCGGCCCTCCAGGTTTGACAAAAATTCTTTTTACGACTATCTCACCGACTTTGAATTTTCTCTCAACGACTTTCTTTTGGTAAAAGCGAGCGAGTCTATTTTGATACACACGCGCGTGTTCGGCAGCGGCCAGTCGCTTCTCATCCAAGAGTTCCAACTGGGCGAGGAGTGAATTACGACGATCGTCGAGGGGAAATTCCTCGTCCAATTGTACCCTGAGAGAAGGGATCAGAGTCTCGTACGGGACTACCGCTTCCATACCATAAGTGAGGGCAAATGGAGTCTGCCCGGTGGGGGTACGGATTGAAGTGCGATAGGCCCATAGGGCTTCGATAAGCTTTTCTGGCCAGTCTGAAAACTTACTAGACTCGCAGGTTTTTTTGATGATTTTGAGCAATGTTTTATTGGTGGCATCCGCTTGGCCGTTACCTTGTGGGTAGTAAGGCGATGAATGATGCAATGCAATCGCGTACCTTTTGCAGAGGTCCTGTAGGTCCTGAGAAATGAATTGTGGCCCATTGTCGGTGACGATCGTGCTTGGGATGCCGAATCTGGCGAGAATGTTCTTCATGATGAACTTGCAGACTGTTGACGCCTTGATTTCCGCGTAAGCTTCGGCTTCGGCCCATTTGGTGAAGTATTCCGTCGCAGTAAGGATGAAAGATTTCTGCTTGGTGAGGGAATTGGGATCACCTAGGGGACCAATGATGTCGAATGCCCACATGGAGAAAGGCCATGGGGAGGATATTGGATGAAGTGAGGAAGATGGTGAATGGATTTTATCGGCGTGAAGTTGACACTTGACACACCTACGGACATAGACAGCACAATCTTCTTCCATAGTGGGCCAATAAAAGCCTTGACGAATGATCTTCTTGGCGAGCATCTGACTATTCATGTGGCCACCGCACACACCCGAGTGCGTCTCTTCTACACATTTCCAAACCTCATCGTCACCAAGACATCTTAACAGAATACCAGTAAAGCTCCTCCTATAGAGTAGACCTCCAACCAATGTGTATTTCTGAGCCACCCTTCTTATGGCTTTCTTATCCTCTGCGGTGGCCTCTTCAGGATAAGACTGATCTTGGCAGTATTTGACAATTTCATAGAACCATGATTTCTCTTCATCAGCCAGTTCTTCTTCGGCCTCTGCCAACATGATTTCCCTCTTTTCAAGGATATCTTCCTGCAGGATCTTCCTTGCTATCCTGTCTTTGATGTTTACGTAGGAAGCATCATCGATTGCAGGAGCATGAAGTTTGTAGATGGAAATGGACTTAAACCATCTTCCTAGAGGGAACCTTATGGATGATGCCAACGAGGCGAGGGCATCGGCGAGAATATTCTGATGACGAGGGATATGAACAAAGATCAGTTTGGCGAATAGTTTGGCAAAGGCAGCAGTGAGTTCTTGGTATGGCTTGAGTTTGGGATCGCGAGTGCGATACTTAGTGAGCACCTGGCGAAGGATGAGTTGACTATCACCTACGACTCGCAACTCAGTGATACGAAAAGAATGAGCGAGTTCTAGGCCAGCTAGAAGAGCTTCATATTCGGCTATATTGTTGGTAACTGGAAATTTGAGCTGGTATGTCAATGGGAATGTGAGGCCTTCAGGCGACAGGAGGGCGATGCCGATTCCTCTCCCTTGAGAATTCAGAGCTCCATCAAAATATAGTGTCCACATTGGCTCATCTGATTGGTTGACGGACATTAGTTCCTCATCTGGAAACTCTGATTGGACGGGATCGAACTTGGGAAGAGGATGGTGAGCGAGATGCTCGGCTATGGCATAGCCTTTAATCACCTTTTGCTGGATGTAGGTGATGTCGAACTGAGAGAGAAAACTTTGCCAGCGTGCTAGCCTATCCGTAAGGACGGCTTTCTCCAGAAGGAATTTGATAGGATTCATTCGAGCAATCAAGTGGACTTCATGAGCCAAGAAGTAGTGTTTCAATTTCTGCACTACCCAAACGAGGGCAGCACAGGTTTTCTCCATGCCGGTGTACTTCTGCTCACAGGGATTGAGAAGTTTGGACAAGTAATAGGTTGCCCGTTCCTTGCCTTCTTCATCAGCTTGTGCGAGGACGGCTCCCACGGAGTCATCCAAGACTGAGACGTAAAGGATCAGAGATTTTTCTGGTTTGGGTGGAATGAGAACGGGTGGACTAGCCAGATATTCCTTCAACCCTTCAAAAGCTTTCTGACATTTAGAATTCCAGTGGAATTCTACTCCTGGCTTGGTCAACTCGTAGAGAGGTCTACACCTTTGTGAATGTTGGGACACAAACCGACGAATAAACTGTAACCTCCCGATTAAACCTCGGACTTCCCTCAAATTCTTGGGAGGCGGCATATCCCTGATGGCCTTAGCTTTGTCGGGATCTATCTCGATCCCTCTTTTACTCACAATGAACCCTAGTAATTTACCCGACGACACACCAAACACACACTTTTTCGGGTTCATTTTCAATTGGAACTCTCTTGACCTTTGCAAGACCTTAGCCAAAACTTCTGGATGTTCCATCCTGGTCCTTGATTTTACCAACAAGTCATCCACATAGACTTCCAGATATATGTGCATCATGTCGTGAAATATGGCCATCATAGCTCTTTGGTAAGTAGCTCCAGCATTCTTTAACCCAAACGGCATGACCACGTA
Source organism: Amorphophallus konjac (assembly GCA_022559845.1). Classification (NCBI taxonomy): domain Eukaryota; kingdom Viridiplantae; phylum Streptophyta; class Magnoliopsida; order Alismatales; family Araceae; genus Amorphophallus; species Amorphophallus konjac. Next base: position 110,924 of record JAHNEJ010001192.1, on the reverse strand, counting down.
ACAATATGTTCCCCAAGGGGTAGTGAATGACGTCTTTTCCTGATCCTCTTCTGCCAAACGAATTTGATTGTATCCTGAAAATCCATCCATGAATGAGAGGGTTTCATAGCCTGCCGTGTTATCAATCAACACATCAATGTGAGGTAAGGAAAAATCATCCTTTGGACACGCGCGGTTAAGGTCCCGGAAGTCGATGCAAATCTTGACTTTCCCATCTTTTTTCATGACCGGGACAATGTTCGCCACCCATTGAGGATAAAGAACGACTCTAATGAACCTGGCTTTGTGGAGCTTATCGACCTCTTCCTTCATTTTCAAAGCCATCTGAGGGTGGAAACGTCTTAACCTTTGTTTTACCGAGATGGACCCTGGTTTTAGGGTTAAATGGTGTTCGACCAAGGTTGAATCCAGACCTGGCATATCCTCGTAGCTCCATGCAAACGTGTCCTTATATTCCTTGAGAACCTCAATTAATGCCTCTTCTTCAGAGGGTGGTAGGTTGTCACTTATGAGGATGATCCTAGGGTCTTCCTCAATTCCCAAGTTGACTTCTTTGGTGGATTCTTCTACGGCGGTCGACGGCTCGTCGAATCTCCTCATTCCACTAGCGTATGCGCCCGCCGCATCCTCATATTCTTCACCCTCATCTTCAGTGGGGCATTCTTCATCCGTGATCTCGTAGACTCCATACCCTTCATCAGATGCACAGTCGCCCTCGCATTCTATTTCGGGTAGCTGGATGGGATTTTCTAACAACTGGGGAATGACAAGAAGGGCCTGACACCTGACGGCCAAATCCAGAAGGAATCGACGAGGGATCTGCCTACCCTTGGATTTCTTCCTAGGTACTACCCTTGGCCTATCATTCCTAGATTGACTGACAATATTTACAGAAGAAGAGGAAGACGAAGAGGATGGTGTAGAATGTACAGGAGAAGACCCCTCAGAGGAGGGGTAGAAAATGTCGCTCATCGGACCTTGGACGGGTGGTCCGCAAGGCGGTACGAACCCGTGGGAGATGTAGGAGGTTTCCTCAACGAAGATGTGTTGTTGGGGAGTTTGAAAATTGACGTTTTTTTTTCGTTTTCATTTTTAATGATAAAGCAGTGAAAAGAGATTGGAGGAGAGAGAAAAGGGGTTATGGCTAGAGGATTGTGAGGCTCATAGAGCAGATCATGGTTGAAGACCTGGCGCGGGTTAAAAAGCCCGCGCAGGTATGTAAGCAAAGAAGGGGACCTGGGAAGATCATCAAACAATTGTCTGGCCCAGGAAGAAGATATCAGCAAAGGCTGAGACGAGTGGATGGAGAGGATGGTGGCTAATGAGCCGTCGACGGCAATGTTGAGGACGGATGAAGATCCGTCGATGACAGAGTCCTTCTGGCGAGGACGAGGATAGTTTGGAACCTCGGCAAGAGTGGTAATATTCTCTGGTATTTCGGAGATCAATGGTGGTCCTTCAAGCTGCGGAGATGAGAACATCCTTTCCAGTGCAACGGAAATGTCCCGTATGTCGAACCATTTGTCCCACTCGCATTCCGGATCTTTGATCTTGCCTCTTTTGGTGATCCTCGGACATTTTTCAGCCAAATATACAGCATGTGATCCCCCATATGCTTCTCGTGGGTGATCTCCCATCTGAACAACGGGCCCTCTGTTGAAGTGGTTTGATAAAGTCCACGTGAGGGGCTTCCAATCTGCCTTGAACGGTCCTTTGAAGCCTAGGCCAAACCTACGGTTCGGCCTAATTTCTTTTGGCGGCTTGAGCATACCCTGTAACTGTGCGCCCAGACCTTTTCCCTGTTGATAGCCGATGTTCCTCATAATCTCCCAACCTTTGGAGTGAAAAGGGAGACATGATGTTGTGGTTGCCCTGACCGGCTCCTTTAGTGCTAGTGGAACATGAGATGGATCACGTACGTCCAGCAGTGACAATATGGGCCGATGAGACGGCCAAACAGAAGGCAGAGAGGTGTTGATAGCATCCACTGTGTGAAGGACAGGTGTACTGACCACTTTAATAATTCTCCTATTGTAAGGAAACTTCATGCACTGATGGTTGGTGGAAGGCACAGCGTCCATGGCTTCGATGTAAGGGCGACCTAGTATAGCCTTGAATGTGGGGTCCATGTCGAGGACATGGAATTCCGTGGGAATTGCCATGGGGCCTAGTTCTGCCTTCAGAATAATCATCCCCTGCGACGGCCTTTTGCTATTGTCATAAGCCGTGACCGTGATCGAGGAAGGTCTTATTTGTTCCTCGTTGACCCCACACAACTGAAGAGTGCTCATGGAGATCACATTTATGGATGCACCCATGTCCACAAGACACGGGTTTATGGATACCCCATTGATTTTTATTGAAATGCACAGTGCATATTTCCGAGCTTCCTTGGGAGCGAGCTCGTAGTTGTGAAACATGATGGCTGGTTGTGTGTCTGTTGGGGTCAGGACGGTCGAAATCTTCTCCACGGGGAGGTCTTCATTAACCATGACTCTTTGAAGGTATTCCATTAAGGCTGCCTGGTGGGATGTGGATCTTTGATGAAGCTCCAGGATGGAGATCCGAGCAGGCGTCTTGTCCAAATGTTTTAATAGGTCATACTGTGTTCCAGGGATAGCTCTTTCTGGTTGTTCTGCATCATTCTTCTCTGGCTGAGATTGCTCGGGATTCTGACTGTTGTGGGGGAAAACCCTGTGGAAAATCCTTCCACTCCGGAGCACCATTGCCTGCGGCTTTTGTACCTCTGTGGGGGTAGCAGTGGGTTTTAACAGGGGTTTGAGGGGTAGTAGTGGAGGAATGGTTGATGAAGCAGGGGTGATGACGGGAGCAGGGATTCTGATGAGGGGTTTGTTAGGTGGAGGTATGGCGGAGGTAGAGGGGATATCGCGCAGATTATGAAGGATACTACAAGAAAAATCGCGGATAGCGACCGACATATTCGGTCGCTATTTAGTCGTAGATCGGTCGCAAATCTGCATTGCGACCGAACAGACACTATCTAGCGACCGAATATGTCGGTCGCTATATCATAGTCGCTATATAGCGACCGACATAATTCGGTCGCAGTATCAGTCGTTACCAGAGACCGATTATAATCGGTCGCCTGACCGGTCGCTAATAATTCGGTCGCCATTCAGTCTCTATTCGGTCGCTACAATTGTTGTATTTTAAAAAATAAAATTAACCTATCGGATTAAGTCGGTCTCAATTCGGTCGCTATTCGGTCTCGAATTATGTTGTATTTTTAAAAATAAAATTAACCTATCGGATTTATTCGGTCTCAATTCGGTCGCCAGTCGGTCTCTAAATTTGTTTTATTTTTAAAAATAAAATAAACCTATCGGATTTATTCGGTGGCTAGTCGGTCGCTAGTCGGTCGCCAAGTATAATTATTTAATAAAAGAAATATAACGTATAGTCGCTATTCGGTCGCAATTCAGTCTCAATGCGGTCGCTAATTTTGCATTATTTTTTTTTTAAAAATTTATTTAAACTGATAAATAAATTACCTGATAAATAACAAATTCATAACATAAATATAAAATCAACTACACAGACAACAATATCGACAAATCTCAAATTCATCACATACAAACACCTGATAAATAACAATTTCATAAAACAATAATAAATCAACTACACGGATCACAATCTCCACGAACCTCAAATTACACACAATTAAAATAAAATCACAAATTAATCATACATCCATAATAATAAAATGACAACATACACAACTAAAATAAAATCACAAATCCTCCACATATGTCTCATCCTGGTCGTCGTCTCGTCCAACATCATCCTGGTCGTCGTCTCGTCCAACATCTCGCGACGGATGATCCTGTATATCATTTAAAAAAATTATAATCAAATCCTTAATAAAGAAATCAAGCATTAACAAGACTTAATAAAGAAATCAAGCATTAACAAGAGTATGCCAATAGTTTAAGCCAGCTCATTTTCATATATATAAATACACACACACAATATAAGTTCAAATTTCATCTTGTATTTTAAAAATGAAGTTTGAGCGCCGAGCTCAAACCGGGCATCCGATTTGGATTCCGTCAGTTCTGACAAGTCACTTTCATCTCCCCGGTCGTATTGGAATGATCGGCACGGCCATCCGACCGGTATTTCGAATTTTAGACCCCCGGACCCGTCCTAACAGTTCATTTGAACTAAGTGTATTTTAAAAATGAAGTTTGAGCGCCGAGCTCAAACCGGGCATCCGATTTGGATTCCGTCAGTTCTGACAAGTCACTTTCATCTCCCCGGTCGTATTGGAATGATCGGCACGGCCATCCGACCGGTATTTCGAATTTTAGAACCAAATGCCCCGTCCTAACAGTTCATTTGAACTAAGTGTATTTTAAAAATGAAGTTTGAGCGCCGAGCTCAAACCGGGCATCCGATTTGGATTCCGTCAGTTCTGACAAGTCACTTTCATCTCCCCGGTCGTATTGGAATGACCGGCACGGCCATCCGACCGGTATTTCAGATTTTAGACCCCCGGACCCGTCCTAACAGTTCATTTGAAATAAGTGTATTTTAAAAATGAAGTTTGAGCGCCGAGCTCAAACCGGGCATCCGATTTGGATTCCGTCAGTTCTGACAAGTCACTTTCATCTCCCCGGTCGTATTGGAATGATCGGCACGGCCATCCGACCGGTATTTCGAATTTTAGACCCCCGGACCCGTCCTAACAGTTCATTTGAACTAAGTGTATTTTAAAAATGAAGTTTGAGCGCCGAGCTCAAACCGGGCATCCGATTTGGATTCCGTCAGTTCTGACAAGTCACTTTCATCTCCCCGGTCGTATTGGAATGATCGGCACGGCCATCCGACCGGTATTTCAGATTTTAGAACCAAATGCCCCGTCCTAACAGTTCATTTGAACTAAGTGTATTTTAAAAATGAAGTTTGAGCGCCGAGCTCAAACCGGGCATCCGATTTGGATTCCGTCAGTTCTGACAAGTCACTTTCATCTCCCCGGTCGTATTGGAATGACCGGCACGGCCATCCGACCGGTATTTCAGATTTTAGACCCCCGGACCCGTCCTAACAGTTCATTTGAAATAAGTGTATTTTAAAAATGAAGTTTGAGCGCCGAGCTCAAACCGGGCATCCGATTTGGATTCCGTCAGTTCTGACAAGTCACTTTCATCTCCCCGGTCGTATTGGAATGATCGGCACGGCCATCCGACCGGTATTTCGAATTTTAGACCCCCGGACCCGTCCTAACAGTTCATTTGAACTAAGTGTATTTTAAAAATGAAGTTTGAGCGCCGAGCTCAAACCGGGCATCCGATTTGGATTCCGTCAGTTCTGACAAGTCACTTTCATCTCCCCGGTCGTATTGGAATGATCGGCACGACCATCCGACCGGTATTTCAGATTTTAGAACCAAATGCCCCGTCCTAACAGTTCATTTGAACTAAGTGTATTTTAAAAATGAAGTTTGAGCGCCGAGCTCAAACCGGGCATCCGATTTGGATTCCGTCAGTTCTGACAAGTCACTTTCATCTCCCCGGTCGTATTGGAATGACCGGCACGGCCATCCGACCGGTATTTCAGATTTTAGACCCCCGGACCCGTCCTAACAGTTCATTTGAAATAAGTGTATTTTAAAAATGAAGTTTGAGCGCCGAGCTCAAACCGGGCATCCGATTTGGATTCCGTCAGTTCTGACAAGTCACTTTCATCTCCCCGGTCGTATTGGAATGATCGGCACGGCCATCCGACCGGTATTTCAGATTTTAGAACCAAATGCCCCATCCTAACAGTTCATTTGAACTAAGTGTATTTTAAAAATGAAGTTTGAGCGCCGAGCTCAAACCGGGCATCCGATTTGGATTCCGTCAGTTCTGACAAGTCACTTTCATCTCCCCACTGAAAATGAACTTCTTGTAACTTATGACCTATGCTCCTTTGTATGAACTGCCCTTCCTTTGCTTAGAGGTGCTGTTCCTGGCTTCCTGCCATGACAGTTACCAGACTTTGGGGAGATCTTTTCACCTAAATTGGCATATTTTATTCATGTCTACATGTTACTTTCCTTATATTATTCTAGCTTTATGAATATTTATAGATCTGTATCCTCCCCCACTCAAGTGAATAGAATTTATACATATCTTTTCACTTTCAGTTCTAACCAAAATCTCTATACACCTATGGAAAATCCTGCAGAACAGTCTGCCTGTTGATTCTAATATCCAGAGGATAGGTGTAAGATGATATTTAGAGTTAAGAAAATGATATTTTCCCCTCCTCAATCTAAATTCTTATATTTTGTAAGATGATATTTAGAGTTAACAAATAGAAAATCAATCAAATAAAATACTTACCGGAGGCTGCTGTGCAGGAGGTGCAGGAGGTGCTCTACTACTATCAATTCCCAAGGATGTGAGCATCTGGGAGACGGTCTGAGCGACGATGGTTGAGATATTCTGAGAGATATTCTGAGAGACGGTCTCGTTGACGATCTGCCTAAACATATCTGGAGTCATGGTCGGGGCGGCACTGGAAGAACCATCTGGGGCTGCTGGTGTGGTAAATGGAGAGGTCGCATGTGAGACCGAACTCGAGCATGATGATAACACCCTAGTCGTGCCCAAGCTATGTCCAAAACCATAAACATGTCCTTTCTTGGGTGCCCCAGATGCTGCAACCCAAATGGCAGGATCCAACTCTGGACGCTGACTGTCATCCCCGTACCTCTCATCCATTCGTCTACTATATGAGTCCTGCAAAAACCAAAAAAAAACAAAACCAAATTATTCTACAATTTAATCTTAAATGAAAACTATTAATGTATACACTTACCGCTACCTCCCGAGCTTTCTCACTAATGTAAGCATTTGTCCCTTTCTTCTTATGAGTTCGATCAAAAAGTTCATGAAATTGAGCTGGCCGCTTTAACTGTGCTTCCTGTTATTCAAATAAATCACAGTTTCATAATAGAAACAAAAAATTTATATATGTAGAAGTGTACTTACTAATCTCGCTTTATGTGTTGCAAAGGAGACAGAGCCACCCGTGTGTAAATTCGCTTCAGGATGCGCTGCTCTGTTTTGCTTTGCTTTGTTTGAATTGGCATTCCATTTCTCCGCTTCCCAAATGTTGCACAGCTCTGTCCAATACTCCTTTCTCATCCACACAGGCCCATGCTCCTTCCATATGTTCTTATCAGTACTTGCACATGCTTTTTTTGCATATCTTCGGGCATTGTACATAAGATGTTTGAAATTATCTCTTGCAGTAGCTGTCCATGCAAATCTAGCACGTAACTCATCTGAATGTTCTGTGAATCGATGATTCCTCTATATATTAACAACAACAAAAATTTATATGTTACATAACAAAGTGGGTTAAAATAATAATTGAAAATGACTTAATATGATAAAATAAGATAAATACCAAGAACATAGAGAACAATAAATCCTGAACACCCATCGGAAAATCAGCAAAGCGATGGATGGGGCCTGGAAAATGTGCTTGAATTGTCTTTGTAATAAATTGTGATGCTTGGGCTGGCTCTATTTTATTCCTGAAATTAAAAATATTAATACCACAATGACGAATAAATAACAAAAATAATGCATTACGTACCCTTCATTTATCCACACTGCCCGCATCGTCTCATTACAACAGCCCTCCCCCTCATGATGACTCGCCTCGTCATCAGCACGTACTATACGAATTAAATAGTATAAATAAAACAAACTATCAAAAAAACATAAATATGCAAATGAACATACCTGACTCAGCTGGGGGAGGTGTAGATCCACTCGCCATGTGTGATGGCGGTGCATAGGCCGTCAATGTACCCGTTGTCAGTGGTAACGGTGCAGAGGCCGTGGGTCCTGTAAGGATAAGAATCAGATAACACAAAAACATAAAGAATTATTTTAAACAAATACTCAAATGAATTATACATGAAAGTATACATACCTACTACCGGTGGTAGCGGTGCATCCCTCGGTGGTAACGGTGCAGAGGTCGTGGGTCCTGTGAAAATAAGAATCAGATAACACAAAAACATAAAGAATTATTTTCAACAAATACTACAATGCATTATACATGAAAGTATACATACCTACTACCGGTGGTAGCGGTGCAGAGGTCGGTCGTAACGGTGTAGAGGTCGTGGGTCCTGTGAAAATAATAATCAGATAACACAAATACATAATGAATTATTTTCAACAAATACTACAATGCATTATGAAGGGAAAGTATACATACCTACTACCGGTGGTAGCGGTGCAGAGGTCGGTGGTATATGTGCAGAGGTCGTGGGTCCTGTGAAAATAAGAATCAGATAACACAAAAACATAAAGAATTATTTTCAACAAATACTACAATGCATTATACATGAAAGTATACATACCTACTACCGGTGGTAGCGGTGCAGAGGTCGGTCGTAACGGTGTAGAGGTCGTGGGTCCTGTGAAAATAATAATCAGATAACACAAATACATAATGAATTATTTTCAACAAATACTACAATGCATTATGAAGGGAAAGTATACATACCTACTACCGGTGGTGAAACGGAAGTAAATCTCCTCCCGCTACCCTCTCCCCTCCCACCTCTGGGAGTCCCACGCCGTCCTCGAACCATATCTTCAACTGGTAATAAAATACATGCATATTCATCAAATAGTGAAAGAAAGAAAGTTACAGAGTATTAAAATTCCCAGATAAAATTGTATACCATTAATCAAACATTCTCCATTTCTTCTTCAGATGTTGGAGATATAACAAATTCAGCATTCACATCTTCATTATCAGATTCATTTTGATCACTAATATATTCCTCCTCTTCGGAGTCCCCCAACTGTATTTCTGGTTGTTCTGGATCGACTTCCTCCACTTCATTCTCTTTAGATAAAGACGGTGCCTCCACAGATTCATCACTAGAAGCAGGCAAGTCTACATCATCACCCAAGTCTGATTGAAAGAATTCGGCATTCACATCCAACTGCTCTGTTTCAGTCAAATCCAACTCATAATCCGGGAAAAGCCTTGTCTTAACCTTGCAAACTGCCCACCAATCATTTCTTTCTTTATTTCTAGACGATGGATACTTTGTATAATAGACCTGCTGGGCTTGTGCGGCCAAAATGAATGGATCATAAGTATTCAATTTAGACTTATGTCTGATATCGACAATCCCATATGTTGTGTCATTTCGAACAGAATTAGGATCAAACCAATGACACTTTAACAGAAATATATGGTTGTCATCTCCGAGATATTGCAATTCTAAGATCTCCTCAATAATACCATAATAATCACATTCGTTTTCATTATATGTACTTCCTTTCACACATACCCCGCTGTTCATTGTTGACTTATTCTGCCCATATTGTCTAGTGTGAAATCTATACCCATTCACAATAAATGCTGGATATGTACGTGCAACTTTCGATGGGCCATAACTGATCACTCGAATTCTTTGATCAGTAATAAAATCATTTTCAACCTACATATGGACAGCACACTAGTCAGAATTTGTCATTGACCCAACAAGGAGAAAGAGTAGTAATAATACTTACACGATATTTCAGCCAAGAAGCGAATGATTTTTCTCGTTCTTTTTCAACCTCCATGTCAGTGAGATATGGACATCTTTGGATTAATTCTGAGTCAAATTGTCTGTATTACGACCATTGGAGCATTATAGATGGAATGAAAAATAATAAGTTATAGACACAATGTAATTTGAGCAGAGAACTTACGCAACATAAGGTTCAACCTCCATACAATTTAAAAGGATGTAAATTTCTGCACAGTGCAATTCTCTATCATTTAGCATCCGACTCGAGGAACGTCCATACGCACGTCCAGGATACTTAAATATCGACAGTCGCTCAGAGTGAACGGAGTCTCCCCCATCATCATTACGTGGTGGCCGAGTTCGACGAGTTTGTACCTCAGGTTCAAAGTACATTGAACAGAAATTTGATATTTCTTCCATAATGTACGCCTCGGCAATGGAACCCTCTACTTTTGCCTTGTTGCGAACTTTCATTTTCAATTCATGCATACACCTACCAGAATGTTCATAAGATAATGAAAAACACATCACCATGTAATTGAATTATGAGGAGAAAATATATATATATTACCTCTCAAATGGATACATCCATCTAAATTGTACTGGCCCTCCTACTTTAGCCTCATATGGTAAGTGTATAAGCAGGTGCTCCATTGAATCAAAGAATGATGGTGGAAATATCTTTTCCAATCTACAAACTGTCGTGATCACATTCTGTTCAATAGTTTCCACATCTTCATACCTGAGCTCTGATGCACATAAAATTTTGAAAAACTGACTTAACTCAGTCACTGCTCCCCATATCGCCTTCGGCATCATATCACGAAATACAATAGGTAACAACCTCTGCATGAACACATGACAGTCATGACTTTTCATTCCATATATTTTCCCCTCATTTGTATTCACGCAACGAGCAATGTTAGACACATAACCATCTGGAAATCTCAACTGTTTTAGCCAAGAGCATACTTCTTTAATCTGTGCAGCTCCAAGGGCGTAACTTGCTTTCGGTTTAACTGTTTTACCATTTCTATCAATAAGGTACAGTTCTGGACGTTTACAATGTATTTTCAAGTCTAAACGGGCATTCACATTATCCTTTGTTTTGCCTGTTATGTCCATAACAGTGTTGAACACATTATCAAAGACATTCTTCTCAACATGCATGACGTCGATGTTATGTCGTATAAGAAGAGTTGACCAATAAGGCAATTCCCAGAAGATACTTTTTTTGACCCAATTGTGATCCTTCCCAAATCCAGGGAGTTGTCTTGTGCTGCTCGACAATTGTGCTATATCTGGTAAGTTCTGTACACGTGCTGCTAAATGTGGACCAGACAACCGTTCAAAATCAGCTTCTTCCAATTCAATTCTGTTCTTTAAGAATGCATCTTTTTGCCTTCTAAACGGATGGTCCCTTGGTAGAAATCGTCGATGACAATCAAACCAGCATGACTTGCCACCATGCTTAAGTACAAATGATTTGGAACTGTCCATACAGTAAGGACATGCTAGTTTTCCATGAGTGCTCCAGCTAGATAACATTCCATATGCAGGAAAGTCGCTTATTGTCCACATCAATGCAGCCTTCATAGTGAAATTTTGTTTTCTGCATGCATCATAGGTAGTAACCCCATCAGTCCATAACAACTTCAACTCATCAATCAACGGCCTGAGATATATGTCTAATTTTTTCCCAGGACTTTTTGGACCAGGGATCAATAATGATAGAAATAAATGCTCTCGTTTCATGCACATATTTGGCGGAATATTATATGGTGTCACGAAAACTGGCCAGCAAGAGTAGGAAGTCACTGAACCTCCAAATGGATTGAATCCATCAGTACATAAACCCAGCCTTACATTACGCGACTCTTTTGAGAAAGTAGGGTGAGCACGGTTAAAGTGACTCCAAGCTTCGGCATCTGCAGGATGACTGATTACATTATGTTGTCGACGTACTCTTTCCGCATGCCATCTCATATGTTGAGCTATCTTTGGTGCCATATACATTCTCTGCAATCTCGGTGCAATAGGAAAATACCGCAATGACATATATGGTATATCTTTTTGCTTTGAATTGTCCCCTTTCTTAGGCTTGAATCTATCATGACCACATATGGAACATGATACCTTACTTTTAGCCTCATTATAATATAGCATGCAATGATTAGGACATGCATCTATTTTCTCATATCCAAGCCCTAAGTCAGTGACCATCTTCTTTGCACGATAAAAATTTTCAGGTAATTTCTCATCTTGTGGCAACATACTTTTGATAATCAGTAACAAACGATCAAAACAAATCTCACTGATGTGAAATTCAGATTTCAAGTTCAATAATTGTGACACCGCAGACAGTCGAGAGTGATTTTGACATCCAGTCCACAATGGCTCATCAGCATCTTTGAGTAGCTGATAAAATCTTTCAGCTGTCTTGTTTGGCGGTTCTTCATTATGTACATGCTCCTCGTGAACATTGAATCCTGGACCAGCAGCATCTATGACCATATCAACATATGAACTTCCACTTCCAACATTGGCAGGCTCGTAGGTCGACCACAATGTTTCACCATGACATATCCAGTTTGTATAATCTTTAACAAACCCCTTTCTGTATAAATGACGTTGTACATCCCATGTTGTCAGCCACTTCAAATTCTTACAGACTACACAAGGACATCGGATACGACCCTCACAATCTACAGCTTCAATAGAATTTCTCAAAGCAAACTGAATGAATCTCTCAACTCCATTTTTAAATTCTATAGACACCACCTGATCAACTACTCTACGGTACATCCATGAACGATCTTCAGACATTTTCCCTATGCGAATGAAATGTAAACACACAAAACTTTAACATGTTTAACAAAATAAAAAGTACAACCCTTACCTCACATCGTCCATGTCTGCCATTTTAAATAGGACGGAAATATCATTTAGATCTTCACTTTTTAACCCATCTGTGAAGGTTTGATCGCACGATTAATTACTATATGTGTTGTGTTGTTTGCTAAAAATTTCGGCAGCATCTCCCCACACCTCTCCGATATACCACAAAATATTTATTGATTAAGAAATTTTCTTAAACACTTACTAATAAGTGGTTAAGAAAATAATCAAAATCAATAAAGGTATATCAGAGAGGAGTGAGAAGACGCAGCCAAAATTTTTAACAAACAACACAAACACATATAGTAATTAACCACCTAAGTGCGATCAAACATTCACAGACTGTCCAAACGGGACAATTCAAGACTTTGAGTTAGATATACACATTCTCATCATTCAAAATGAGAACGTGCATATCAATCCCAAAGTCTTGAACGGGTAGGTTGATTGGCACGGGCTTAACACGCTCTCCTAAGATGCGTGCAATGTTAGGTTGCACCCACGCATCTCAGCTCACATACAACACCCAACTAATTAAATATTGACAAGATAATAACACAATCTAAAAACATAGCAGTAACATGTGAAATTGGCAATACATGTACACAATGAAAACATGAATTTTATTTTAACATCCAACATAAAGACAACACTTTCACTAGCTATTTAGCAGAAATAAAATATAGCATGATACTTTTTAGCTTAAAGACAACACTGTCACTAGCTATGCAGAAATCAAGTAAAGAAATTGATAGTATCGTCACTGAATAAGACAATAATAAAACACACTTTACTTTTCATCCAACACTATCCAAACAGTACTCTTAGCTAATGACATGTTTTAGATATTCTAAAATTAAGAAACTGAGCTACAATTCTAAAATGTCAATGTTTCTCTAATACTCATGTCATGTAAATTTAAACATATCAATAATTTATGAGGTTGTCAACCACGACTGCTAATCTTTTTTTTTTTTTGAAAATCTACAAGATGACTAGTAGCTTCCATTGACAGATTCCCCATTTTAAAAAGGCGCGGGTTTACATGATTTGCAACGTCTCGACAGTCCTCAACTATTGTGCCTAGAAGATATTATCTCGTAGGGGTATGTCTAAAATTATTGCAAATTCTGATGAAATGGCCCACATCTGGGTATTATGGAAAGACCATCTGCATGTTTCTCTGGTTACTAGAGATGATCAGCAAATTACTCTTCTCATGGGTCTTAATGGTCAAGTCCCTTTTCACTTAACTGCAGTATATGCAAAATGCAATGTGATTGAGAGAAAGGGTCTTTGGACTTCTTTAATTAACGTCCACTCTAACATTTCTGGTCCTTGGATGGTGGCAGGAGACTTCAACTACATTACTGATACAAAGGAAAAAATTGGTGGTAATGATCCTAATTCGATTGCAATGACTGATTTTAAGGACTGTATATCAAATTGTGCACTTTTGGATACTGGTTTCAAAGGATCTTCCTACACTTGGCATAACAATCAATCAGGAAGCAGGGGTATTTGGGCCAGACTGGATAGAATTCTAACCAATTCTGATTGGATGGCTCATTATGCCTTCTCCGTTGAACATCTTTCCAGGGAAGTCTCAGATCATGCCCCTCTACTTGTGTTGCAGACTCCCCAGATTAAAAGGAAAACCAGATTCTGTTTCCAAAAAATGTGGACTTATCATGACCATCTTCTTGCTGATGTTAAAAAGTGTTGGGATACTAGTCCTTTAGCTTCTTCACCTACCTTAACCCTTTATCTTAAGCTCAAGAGTCTCAGGCAAATGCTTAAAGTTTGGAATTATCAAGTCTTTGGTAATATTCATAATAATGTGGCAAAAGCGGAGGATGATGTTATTAAGGCAGAACACGCTTATGACACCCAGCCTTCCACTACAAATCAGACTGCCCTGGATGAGGCTAAACTTGTTCTGTCCAAAATGTTGCTTCAGGAGGAATGCTTTTGGAGACAGAAATCTAGAGTCCGATGGCTCACTGAAGGGGATAGAAATACCAGATTCTTTCACTCTACCACTTTAGCTAAGAGGAAAAAAATGTGCATATCTCAACTTCAAAACTCTGCAGGCCTTCTCACTTCGGACCCTGGGGAAATGACTTCAATTGCTGTGACACATTTTCAGGAAGCCTTCTCTTCCCAACATCATTTAGCAGATAGTACTGTTCTTGACTGTATTCCCTCTCTGGTTGATCAGTTAGACACTGACACCCTCTGCTCAATCCCTACTGCCGCAGAAATCCAAGACTTATGTCTTCAGGCTATCCCAAGATAGTGCACCGGGCCCTGACGGATTCACAGGTGCATTTTACCAATTTGCTTGGGGGATAATTGCCTCCACTGTGATAAGAGCTGTGCAGGAATTCTTTACTTCCCATGAAGACTTACCCAGATCTGTCACTGCTACCCTGGTTGCTCTCATTCCAAAACAAACAAATGCTACCAGAATTTCTGAGTTTAGACCTATTAGCCTGTGCAACTTCTTTTACAAAATTATTGCCTCTATCATTAATACTAGGCTTGCCAGCATTCTTCCTAAGATCATATCTCCTGAACAATCTGCATTTGTCAAAGGCAGAAATATTATTGAGAATATTGCTTTGGCCCAGGAACTTACCAATGAAATTGGCATGAAAATAAGGGGCTCTAATGTGATGATAAAGATTGATATGGCTAAGGCTTATGATAGGCTTGAATGGGATTTTCTCTTCAATGTTCTTAACAGGTTTGGATTTAATGACCAGTTCATCAGGCTTATTAGAAAAATGGTGCACAATAACTGGTTTTCTATTCTTATAAATGGTACCCCTGCTGGATTCTTCAAATCTTCAAGAGGGGTGCGTCAAGGTGATCCAATTGCTCCCTCACTATTTATCATTGCAGAAGAGGTACTCAGTAGATCTCTGACAAAAGCCTTCCAATGTGGCCTCATAGAATGGTATGCTAGTCCTAGACATTGCCCGAATATTTCACATCTTTTGTTTGCGGATGATACCATCATTTTTTGCAATGGCAATCTTATTTCAATAAGGAATCTCCTTAAGATACTACAAGATTATGAAAGAGCTTCAGGGCAGTCAATAAACACAGGTAAAAGTGGTTTTTTCATACACTCCAGGAATAATAACTCTACTGCCAGGAAAATTCAGGATGTCACTGGTTTTGTTAAACACTCCTTCCCTCATAAGTATCTTGGTTTTCCCCTGATCAAAGGAAGATGCAAGAAAATTCACTACACTGGTATTCTACACAATATTCAGAGGAGGATTTCAGGTTGGAAATGTGGGATGCTCTCCTAGGGAGCAAAACTAGTCCTTATCAAGCATGTCCTGATCTCATTGCCCATATACTTTCTTACATCTTCTTCACTGCATATTGGAACTCACCAAGCTATTGAAAAATCACTTGCCAATTTCTTCTGGGGTTCATCTGATCATGGTCACAGGAAGCACTGGAGAAAATGGAACAAAATCTGCACTCCTATCTCTTAAGGTGGACTGGGTATTATATCACTAAGGAATATGGAAACTCCCTTAAGTGTTAAAATGTTGTGGCAAGCTCTTCATTCAAATTCATTATGGGCCGAGTATTTCAGAGCCAAATATATTAGGAACTGTCCTCTCATCCAGGTTCAGTTTACAAATATGAAGGGTTTTGAAAGGAGAAGGTGGATCACTGCAAAAAATTTAATTATTCAGCATAAGAGGGTCATTATTGGAGATGGCAGCAGGACAAGCTTCTGGTATGACAGATGGATAGGCCAACACACCCTTGCTGATTTTGCATTGGCTGATAACACCATCAACCCTATGCTCTCTGTTCGGGACTTTATTGTACAGATGAATTCAGAAGACACAAATTGGCCTAACAGGTTTTTTACTGAAGAAATTAGCACTGCTTTGAAGCATGTTAAACTCAATCAGGAACATGACCTACCTGCTTGGAGCCTTTCTTCTTCGGGGAACTGTTCAGTCTCATCCACCCAAAAGGCTATTAGCAGGAACCAAGAGACTCAGACTTTCAATCAGTGGACTAGCATTTGGTCACCATGGCTGCCTTCCAAGATCTCCATTCATCTGTGGAAAATTATCAACAAGTGTCTTCCTCTGGATTGCAACATTCAGAAGATAGGGATTCCAATTTGTTCAAAATGCTGCTGCTGCAAGACCCCACAGACTGAAAATTATAACCACTTATTTATTTTCGGTGATTGGGCTTCTTACATATGGACATATTTCAGATCTAAGGGGTTGCAAATTGAAGAAAATTCAGCTACCTCAATGATACTCAACAATTTATGCTCCACTCAGAAAAAATCAATGTTTGGCCTATTTGGTCTAGCTGCTGTCGGAGTTAGTATGTGGGAGATTTGGTGTGCTAGAAATTCAGACAAATATGATGACTCCAAAACTTCCTGCCAGGGTCTCCTCCACAAAATCAGATACAAAGTCAAAGAAATATGTCAGATTTCCTCACTACCCGAAGCCAATCAGGAACATATCAGAATTCTGGATGCTCTAGGAATTCAATTTGCTAAACCAAAGCAGCTTAGAGCTATAGCCATTAAATGGTTTTGCCCTCCTTGGCCTTCTTTAAAACTAAATACTGATGGAGCATCTAAAGCCAATGGTGAATCTGGTGGAGGTGGGGTCATAAGAGATCACCTTGGAAATGTCATCCTAGCTTTCAGCCACTACTATGGATTCTCAAATAGCATCATTGCTGAGGCCCCTGCCCTATTAGATGGAATGAAGTATATCAAAATCACTGGTTCCACAGCAGCAATAATTGAATGTGACTCTCAAACTATTGTCAATATTATCAAAAGGAAAGCCACCTGCCCTTGGTCGATATTGTCCTATGTCAGGGAGATATGGAGCCTCCTTAATCCTGCAGATACCATTAATCACATCTTTAGAGAAGGGAACACTGTGGCTGATTCCTTAGCTTCTTTAGCTTGTAAGTTGAAATGTAATGCATCCTATTCCTCCTCTGAGCTTCCTACTCTCATTAGAGGTGCTGTTAGGCTTGATAAACTGGGTATGCCCAGTGTCCGCTTGATGTAATTTATCTTTACAATTGCTTTTACTCAATAAAATACCCACTGGTGGTTAGGTGGTAGAGTTCTTCTCTCAACCTTTCCACTAGGCAGGGCTTTCACATAAAAAAAAAAGAAGATAGTGAAACCCTTCAGTTTCAGAATGCTATAGGCAGTCTCCATGCATGCATGTGGAAATGACAATGTCTATAAAGCAAATTAAACCTTAAGTCAAAGTTTTGAATTCTTCAGCTAAAATCAATATGTAACTTCTACAGTCCACTGATAGTTTGCAGAGAGTTGAGTTGTTTGAACAAAGATTTATTGTTTTATGAATTTGGCACGTAAACTGTCGGGAGACATGTAATCACCTCTGCACGTGGATTGTGCTAGCTTTCACAGAAAAATTCCACACCTAAGTACATAACCATGCATGACTATGCATAAATCTTTGAAGTCGATTCTGCTGGTTCGGGTGCCGGAGGGGGTGACACAGAGAGAGAGGGATCAGAGAGAGAGAGGGTGCCAGGTGGAACCTTTAATGTTGTAGTCGGCGAGGGTGCGGCCGTCCTCCAGATGCTTCCCGGCGAAGATGAGATGCTGCTGGTTCGGGGAAATGCCCTCCTTGCCCTGGATCTTAGCCTTCACGTTGTCGATCGTGTCCGAGGAGTCGACCTCCAAGGTGAACTGTGCTTTGACCGCAGGGGGAGGGGGGGCTCCGGCGGAGGGGGGCTCGGGCGGGAGGCCGCAGGGGGAGGGGGGCTCGGGCGGAGGTTGGCTCGGGCGGGAGGCCGCAGGGGGAGGGGGGGCTCCGGCGGAGGGGGGCTCGGGCGGGAGGCCGCAGGGGGAGGGGGGCTCGGGCGGGAGGCCGCAGGGGGAGGGGGGGCTCCGGCGGAGGGGGGCGGAGGCCGCAGGGGGAGGGGGGCTCGGGCGGGAGGCCGCAGGGGGAGGGGGGCTCCGGCGGAGGGGGGCGGAGGCCGCAGGGGGAGGGGGGGCTCCGGCGGAAGGGGGCTCGGGCGGGAGGCCGCAGGGGGAGGGGGGCTCTGGCGGGAGGCCGCAGGGGGAGGGGGGGCTCCGGCGGAGGGGGGCTCGGGCGGGAGGGGCGTGGGGGGGCTAGGGCGGAGAGGGGGCCGCAGGGGGAGGGGGCTCGGGCGGGGGCTCGGGCGGGAGGGCTCGGGCGGGAGGGGGGGCTCGGGCGGAGAGGGGCTCGGGCGGGCGGGGGCCGCAGTGGGGAGTATAACGGGATCAGCGACTGATTGGAGACCGAAGTAAATTCGGTCGCAAGAACAGCGACCGATTGGAGACCGAACTAAATTCGGTCGCCAAAACGGTCTCACATATGCGACCGATTATTTCGGTCGCCGAATTGGTCTCTATTTGGGACCGACTAGCGACCGATTTAATCGGTCTCTAAGTCGGTCGCTATAGCCACTTTTTCTTGTAGTGATAAGGGGTTTGGAAGGTGGAGGTGGAGGTAAGGTTTGAAACGGGTAAGGGTTTTGAGGTGGATGGTGGGTGATGAGTGGTTTTGAAGGCATTAGTGGTGATGTGGTGGAGAAAGACGGGGGTATGTATGGTTCACGGATGATAAGGGGTTTAGAAGGTGTAGGGGTAAATGTGGTAGAGGTGGATGGTAAAGTGGGGGAATGAGAGAAGATGAGAGGGTGCGAAGGCGTAGTAGAGAGTGTCGGTTGATAGGAGATCGGGGTACGGATGAGAGGGCGTAATGGTTGTGGAAATGGTGAAGGTGATACTGACGCGGGTTGATGAGAGAGAGGTGCTACTCGAGCAAGGTGAGGGGGTTGCATGACGATAGGGTTGGAGGTAGAAAGAATGGAGGTACTTTCCTGGCGCCACACCTGCTCTCTCCCGACTTCCGGGAAGGAGGAGATGGGGTTAACCTGATGATTGGGCTGTTGGTGTTCTGGTAATGGATTCTGGATTATTCCCATGTCGGGCTGTTGTTGTGGGGCCTGCTGAGGCTGCTGTTGTTGTTGTGGTTGCTGCTGCTGCTGCTGTTGTAACTACTGTTGTGGCCTCTGAGGAGGTCTCCTAGCCTTGAGAGCCGCGACGTACCGTCTCATCTCATCCCAATCTATTTGATGTTCATCATTCATATCATGGATGTAATCTTTGAAATGGAAGCAGTAATCCACTATGTGTCCCGACTGCCTATGGTAGACGCAGTATTTGGAGGTATCAACATTGGGGGGCCACGCGGGCCTTTCTCTGGGTAGGGCGAGTTGGTTTGATGCCATGAGGGCATTAAAAATGTCTGCTAAGGTTTCCGGCAATGGTGGATAGTAGGCTCTCTTGGGACCGAGCGGCCTCCTTCGTTGCTGTTGGGGACCATAGTTCCCCGGGGGTGAAATTTGGTTGTACTGAAGTGGTGGTTGTTATTGCTGAAGTTGTGGTTATTGTTGCTGGGGTTGGCGTAATGGAGGCATATTATCCTGGGGTGGATTATTTTGGGGTGGAGGACGAAGAGGGAAAGGACCTGGTTGAAGGGGAAGTCGGGGCATTTGTGGAGGCCTTGGGTTGACTGCATAGTTGGCATTGTTGACCGCACTGACTTGCTCATTTGTCACGACCCCTTCTGTGGCTCCGCCCGGGACACCAGCGCCTGTCTTTCTGACCACTTTGGGCTTCGGCGACTCAAACATGTTCATGATGGGGGAGTCTTTTAGCTGGGTTTGGATGTACCGGGCCCTTTCATAGAGTTCCTCCATTGTAGTAAGTTTATTCATGGCCAGGACGTGTCTGAACTGTGGGGTTACATTAGACACAATCATCTTCACTTGTTCGGGCTCGAAGAGGGTATCCCTTATTCTTTCCGCCAGAGACCTCCATCTATCAGCGTATCGGACAAAATCCTCGTCGGGTTTCATCTTTTCGGCCACTAGGTCGGTAATGGAGAGTGAGGGACCGACCCTATCCCTATATTTCTGCAAGAACCTTCTCTGGACTATTTCAAAATTTTCGGCCTCGCGGGGCTCCAGAGAATAGAACCACTCAAGCGCGGGACCATCCAATGATCTCCGAAAGAGGTATGCCAGGGACCTCTGATCGTTTTGCCAGTAAGAGGACTCATACATGAAATCCTTGAGATGAATGAAGGGGTTGCCGGTACCATTGTATCTGCGGTACGTGGGCATTTCGGAGGGAGGAAGATGAATGACAGGAAGGATTGGCAAAGCAACCTCCGGGATGGCTTTCACGTCCACCATCCTTCTCAGATTTTGAAACTGCTCGTCCATGCGGTTGAACCTATTGAGGAGCGATTGGGCGAGCTCCTCTGGAGGTGAAGGTGGCACTTGCCACTGGGGGAGAAACTGTCTCCCGGAGACTTGAGGGGGGAACCCAGAATGAGAGGGAGCTGTCGGACCGCCGACAGTTGGCCCCGGCTGAAGCGGTGTCTGGGGAACAACGGGAGTTTGAGATTGTGATGGGAACTGGAATGAGGGTGGTTGTTGGCTCGCTTGTCCTTGAAGCGAGGGAGACTGGATGGCTTGCGCCAATGAGGGAGATGGAATGGCCTGCACGGACTCTTGGAGAGGTGCGATGGCCGGAGTTGACTCCTGGGGCGCGGGGGAAACAGATTTCCCTTTTAGAATGGCCTGGAAGGCCCGGAGCTGTTCAGAGGTAAGCTCCGTGTTGGCGAGGACGCCCAGTAAGGAAGTGATATCCTGTGGCGGGGACGTGTCCCCGGCAATAACCTGCACCTCATGCGAGGGGTCATGAGAAGGACCTGAGTCCATAGCATAGACTCGCGGGTCGGCTGACAAACCACGGCTAGGGTGGTTCTCCTCAAAAGACTCGTGAGACATGCTCACAGTTTTCCCAGAACGTAAAAACATACACTAGCAAGTAGGTAGCAGAGATTATCAAACAAGTGGATGCCTTTACGCCCTTTTTTGTGTTTTGATTTTGATGATTTTTTTTTGTATTTTTAGCGAGATCCGAAGTTCACACAAAATGGGGACCCTAGTTTGTTTTTGTTTCACCGCTGTGTCAGCTAGGGTCTCTCGTTTCACCACGAATGAAATGACTAACTCCGGGGAACTTCAATGGTACAACTAGCCCAGTGAACGAAGAGAAGATTCTTCGATGTCGGGGACTTACGGAGGTCCCAGTGTAGGAGATTCTAGTCCGTTGAGAGGAATTCCCAAACGGAGAGTCCTTCCTTCACCGGGAAAGGGTGATCCTCAAAAAATGAAAAAAAGGATAGAAAAGAGGAATGGATGTATGCAATGGAATGCTGACAGATATATGGAGTGGGAAAACAATAGAAATAACAGACATATAATAAACAAAGAACCAATCAAAACTGACGGTGCTGCCGTGAGCACAACGGGGGCGCGCGCGGGCGCGAAGGTGGAGAGGCACGGATGGTGCCGAACTTGCAAGGGTAGCCGAGAGGAAGCAGTAGAGGTCCCACCGTGATCGCCAATCTGTGAGCGACGTCACGCGGTTCGGGGAAGAGCGGAGAGGACGCGGAGCGCACGCGGGCTCCTCTTTTCTATTGTTTTGGTGTTTGTTTGCTGCAACACAGAAATAAGAGAAGAGAGAGAAGGGGCCACCACGGGAGATTACTCCGGCGGGGCGAGCGGGACAAGTGTGATATAGCAAAATATGGGGTTTAAACGGCCATAGCGGGAAGTGACTCGCCGCGGCCTCGGGGGGACGGGAATGGTGCAAAAATTAAATAACAAGAATTGAAACGGCCATTGGGGAAGTGACTCGCCGCGGCCTCGAGAATATGAGCAGATAATAAGATGACAGAATATAGAGAGAATACAAAGAGCGGGAATTTAAACGGCCATTGGGGAAGTGACTCGCCGCGGTCTCGAGAATATGAGCAGAATATAACAGAGTATAAAGAGAATATAAGAACGGAAATTTAAACGGCCATTGGGGAAGTGACTCGCCGCGGCCTCGAAAATAAGATGTGATCGCCAGGGGCTGAAAGACCCCAAAATAAGAAAGTGATCGCGCCTACCTCAAGAGCGGGAGATGGCGGGTTGCTTCTTCCTCTCCCTCCGGCCGGCCGACGGAGAGGGATTTCCTCGGCTACCCTTGCAAAACAACGACAAAAAAATGACAAGTGGATTAGAAAGATGGAGGTGTAGTATTCAAATCCTTGCGATAAAAATAACGAAATGATGGCAAGACACACACCTGGTTGGTGTTATCTTTTAAACCCCTCTCGGACTCGAGTAGGAGGAAAATGAGATGATGGATGCAAGAAGTATAAAAGAAGAGGCGCCCTTATGAAGGGGGATAGAGGATGCGAGATGATGAATGCAAAAGAACTACGAAGAAAAAAAGGGGAAGAAAAGGCTTATTGGATGAGCTGAGGGTGAAATCCGGCGGAGCTCCGGCAGCGTGGGGACGACGTGGAAGCGCGGTGGATGAAGACGACCTTCCTCTCGCGAGCGTGAGCACCCGAGAAGCCGGCAGAACCTCCACCTACAAAAGAACCCACGGGTTAGAAAATGACTCCGTAGCCCCTGGGCTCCGGCAGCCTATCGGATCACTTCGAAGCTCCTCCAGAACTGAGGGGGTGGGCCTCTATTTATAGAGCTCCGGAGGGTGGAGGCGTCCAAGACCCTGGACACCTCCATCAGGGTCGAAATAATACTTTATTCCATTTTTATATATTTTTTTGGAATACTTTTGTGGAGGCGTCCAGGGTCCCGGACGCCTCAAACAGGTCCACCGAAAACCGACGACGGCCGCACGCGGTTTGGCACAACGCGTGGTTTTGTGAGCGGCGCCTCGTGATTCAGAAATGGGCGCGTCCAGCTGACCGGACGTCTCTATAATTTAGATTTTTTCACACACGACAAACCGTCGTTCGGTGGCCGGCGCCCATGAGCGAGTTGATGGAGGCGTCCAGGGGCCTGGACGCCTCCAAGATATATTTATTTTTTATTTTTCTTTTATCTTTTATGTCAGGGCTGGCATTTTTGATTTTTTATATTTGTTTTTATGGAGGCGTCCAGGGGCCTGGACGCCTCCAAATATATATTTTTTATTTATTGTTTTTTGTGTTTTTATGCCAACTGGCTTTTTTACAAACATTTTTTTATTATTGTTTTTATGGAGGCGTCCAGAGGCCTGGACGCCTCCATTAATATATATATTTTTTAGTTAGTTTAAGGCCCTGAGAAAAGAAATAAATAAAATCAAAAATATGGGGGCGTCCAGGGGCCTGGACGCCCCCATTAAGACCCACCCGGGTCCTACTCAGCGGCCGCCCGGCAGACATCCTCCTTGGTTCCGGAATCTCCTGATGCGTTCGACTGATGTTGATGCCGTCCGACTGCCGTGACGGGACGATTCTGAATGCCGAAAAAGGCAGAAGAAGACCCAAGAAAAGGAAGCACTCAAGTGATTCAAAACGCGTAAGCCGTCGCGGGACGTTGTATAGTAATATGAAACTTTCTCAGGAGACGTCAGGAATGGCGTGTCTACAGCGAGCATGGTCCTTGCACCTGCCTCTCCATAAAAGAAGAAGAGAAGAAGAGAAAGCACACATGAGGCGAGCATGGTCCTTGCACCTGCCTCTCCACAAAAAAAGAATAGAACAAAAGAAGAAGAAGAAGAGACACACGAGGCGAGCAACGTCTCTGCACCTGCCTCTCTACAAAAGAAGAATAGAAGTGGAAAAAAAAGAGACATGAGGTGAGCATGGTCCTTGCACCTGCCTCTCCACAAAAAAAAAGAATAGAACAAAAGAAAAAGAAGAAAAGACATGAGGCGAACATGGTCCCTGCACCCGCCTCTCTACAAAAGAAGAAGAGAAGGAAAAGAATCATGAGGCGAGCATGGTCCTTGCACCTGCCTCTCCACAAGAAAAAAAAGAATAGAACAAAAGAAGAAGAAGAAAAGAAATGAGGCGAACATGGTCCCTGCACCCGCCTCTCTACAAAAGAAGAAGAAAAAAAAGAATCATGAGGCACACATGGTCCCTGCACCCGCCTCTCCACAAAAGAAGAAGAGAAGGAAAGAAAGAAAGAGTCCCGAGGCAGACGTGGTCTTCGAGCCCACCGCCCCACACAAAAGAAGAAGAAAAGAAGAGAAAGAAGGGTCACGAGGCAAACTTTTACCTCCGACCTCCAGCCATCTGACAAACAGAAATCAAATAAACCTTCCGCCAGCGGGGCGTTAAACCGACTAGACCTTCCGCCGACGGGGCGTTAAACCGAATAGACCTTCCGCCAGCGGGGCGTTAAACCGAATAGACCTTCCGCCGACGGGGCGTTAAACCGACTAGACCTTCCGCCAGCGGGGCGTTAAACCGACCAGACCTTCCGCCGGCGGGGCGTTAAACCGACTAGACCTTCCGCCGGTGGGGCGTTAAACCGAATAGACCTTCCGCCGACGGGGCGTTAAACCGACTAGACCTTCCGCCAGCGGGGCGTTAAACCGACCAAACCTTCCGCCAGCGAGGCGTTAAACCGACTAGACCTTCCGCCGACGGGGCGTTAAACCGACTAGACCTTCCGCCGGCGGGACGTTAAACCGAATAGACCTTCCGCCAGCGGGGCGTTAAACCGACCAAACCTTCCGCCAGCGGGGCGTTAAACCGACTAGACCTTCCGCCGACGGGGCGTTAAACCGACTAGACCTTCCGCCGACGGGGCGTTAAACCGAATAGACCTTCCGCCAGTGGGTTGTTAAACTGACTAAACCTTCCGCCAGCGGGGCGTTAAACCGACTAAACCTTCCACCGGCGGGGTGTTAAACCGACTAGACCTTCCGCTGACGGGGCGTTAAACCGAATATACCTTCAGCCGACGGGGCGTTAAACCGACTAGACCTTCCGCCAGCGAGGCGTTAAACTGACTAGACCTTCCGCCGACGGGGCGTTAAACCGAATAGACCTTTCGCCAACGGGGCGTTAAACCGACTAGACCTTCCGCCAGCGGGACGTTAAACCGACCAAATCGTCCGCTAGCGGGGCGTTAAACCGACTAGACCTTCCGCCGACGGGGCGTTAAACCGACTAGACCTTCCGCCGACGGGGCGTTAAATCGAATAGACCTTCCGCCAGCGGGGCGTTAAACCGACTAAACCCTTCCGCCGGCGGGGCGTTAAACCGACCAAACCTTCCGCCAGCGGGGCGTTAAACCGACTAGACCTTCCACCGACGGGGCGTTAAACCGACTAAACCCTTTCGCCGACGGGGCGTTAAACCGACTAGACCTTCCGCCGACGGGGCGTTAAACCGACTAAACCCTTTCGCCGACGGGGCGTTAAACCGACTAGACCTTCCGCCAGCGGGGCGTTAAACCGACTAAACTCTTTCGCCGATGGGGCGTTAATCCGACTAGACCTTCCGCCGACGGGGTGTTAATCCGACTAGACCTTCCGCCGACGAGGCGTTAAACCGGCCAACTTTCAGCCATCGGGGCTTCAAGCCGACAGCTACCCCTTCATCGGCCTCCGGGTCGACAGCTATCTAATTATCGGCCTTTAGGTCGACAGCTACCTCTTCATCGGCCTTCGGGTCGACAGCTATATCATCATCGGCTCCTAGCCGACAGCTACCTCATCATCGGCTCTTAGCCGACAGCTATCTCATCATTGGCGTTCCAGCCGACAACTTCCCAGTCAAAAAATAGACCTCTCACCTTGGTTCAGATCCTTCCCCGGCCAGAGAGTAAGAGAATAAACCTTCCACTTTGGTTCGGATCCTTCCCCGGCCAGAGAATAAAAGAGACCCTTCTCTTCGACTCTCACGTCCTGCTACCCGACGCCCTTCCGCTCAGCCACGTCGGCCAAGGCCCACTATCAGGATTAATCCATCCGCCCCACCGCGCTTCCCAGAACGTCGACCTTTCTGGCCCGCTTCCCTAATACCCTTTCAGCCATTAGTGGTCTGCTTCCCTAATACCTTTATTACCACTACACTTATACGTAACAACAATATTTTCTTATGTAAAAAAAAAAAAACAACAACAAAAACAACACCCCAAAAAAAAAGAAAAAAAATAAAACAAAACAAACACAAAAAACAAAAAAGGAAGAAAATTGAAACAAAAAGAAAAAGAGAATGCATGATTGCCCTGCTTGCGTGGTTGCTTAATATAGAATAATACACCTCCTTGGAATTTTCTAGGACCGTGTTTCTTTGCTAAATAATATCGCCCTAATTCCGGATGCACGCACGTCGCGGTGCACGCTCGAAGGGAACCTAATTATGGCAGGTGCACACGTCAAGGGGAAGAGTCATGGCTGAATCGCTAAGCCCAGCTCACAAAATAAACCCGGGACAACGCTCCCACACTTCGCACTTAATGTGTCCAAAAGCCTTCAACTATAGGGATTACCCGAATTTCTTTTAGCACTCTACGGAGACTTGAATTCCTGCACTCGCGTGACAGGTAATCGTGAGGAAAAAGCTGCCTACCCCCACTGTTAAAAAAAAAGAAGAGAAAAAAAAAGAGAGAAAAAAAAAGGGAAGAGAGAGAGAAACATGAATCCGAGTAGCCGGGAATCCCCATTGAGACACATGAGGAGACTCGCGCGAAACGGTGAAGCGAATTATAATAAGGTTGAATCCTAATAGCCGGGAATCTCCATTGAGACACATGAGGAGACTCGCGCCGAACGGTGAAATCCGCTACAAAATAAACAGATGGGGGCTGTGTGAAGCTACCGAAAGTCAAAAACCTGGAACTAATGTGTAGGCGCTAGAGTGATCCTCGAGTGTCACTAGGAAAACCTGCATATCCCTATGGTTAGGGCCCTTTGTTCACACATTTGCACTGCCACGCCACAGAGAATTGCCTCGGGTGAAATGCGTGAATTTAGGCTATACATGCAAGACATGCGATATCCTCTTGACGGGCGCACCACCCCTCAGTTGTGCCCTGTGGCCCGCGCCGCGTCTACGAATTACGGGCAATGTCCCTATCCTATCCCCTATAGAGGGAGCTGCCTTACTTATATTTATGTTATGCCTGCTAATGAATGCTTGCATGATTAAAAAGAAAAAAAGAAAAAAAATGATGATAAATATATATAAACAACAACAACAACAACAACAACAAAAAATATAACAAAAAAAAATAAACAAACAACATAAAAAAATAACAATAATGAAAATAATAAAATAACAAGAATGTGCGTATGCAATAAACTCAACTTTGGCTATTACAGCCTACTTTCCCAGCTCCGGCTCGTAGAGCCCAATATCGGCCACCTTAGCCTACCTCTTGCCCTCGCGGCCCATTAATCTCCCAACTTCGGCTCCCGCAGCCTGCTTCCAGCCACGGCTATTTTGGCCTCCCTCATCGACCTTCGGGTCGACAGCTTTCCAATTATTGGCTCCCATGCCAACAGCTTTTCAATCATCGACCTTCGGGTCGACAGCTTTTCAATTATTGGCTCCCATGCCAACAGCTTTCAATCATCGGCCCCTGAGCTGACAGTTTTCAGTCATCGACCTTCGGGTCGACAGCTTTTCAATTATTGGCTCACATGCCAACAGCTTTCTAATTATTGGCTCCCATGCCAACAGCTTTTCAATCATCGACCTTCGGGTCGACATCTTTTCAATTATTGGCTCCCATGCCAACAGCTTTCAATCATCGGCCCCTGAGCCGACAGCTTTCAGTCATCGACCTTCGGGTCGACAGCTTTCACTTGTTGGCTCCCACGCCAACAGCTTTCAATCATCGGCCGCCGTGCCGACAGCTCTTATATCATTGGCATCCACGCCAGCAGCCACCCGGAGTTGTTCAAAAAAAAAAAGAGAAGAAAAAAAAAGAAGAGAGACAAAACAACAACAAAAGAACCAAAAAAAAGAGAGATGACAAAAGGAGAAGAGAAGGAAAAGAAGAGAAGAAGAGAAGAGAGAGAAGAAAAGAAAGAGAAAGAGACCAAGAGAACAACAGACCAGGCCAGCTCCCGACACCCTGTCGGCACTGGCGAAGAGACAAAGAGACAACAGACCAGGCCAGCTCCCGACACCCTGTCGGCACTGACGAAGAGACCAAGAGACCAACAAATCGGGTCAGTTCCCGGCACCTTGCCACCACGGACAAAGAGAAGAAAAGACAAATAGACCATGGCGGCTCCTGACGCCCTGTCGGTGATGATGAAAAAGAGAAGAAGAGACCAACATGCTACGGCAGCTCCTGACGCACTGTCAGCACTAATGAAGAGAAGAAGAGACCAACATGTCAAGTTGGCTTCTGACACCCCGTCGGCATCGACGAAGAGAAAAGAGACAAGTACACCCACGGGCACCGCCCGGCTCATCCTTCGCCTGCGCTACCCGTGGGTGGGGGGCATTTGTGGACACCAAAAAATTGCACACCAAACACCCTGCTCGGCCCAGCATCAACAACGGCGCCGAGTGAAGAACCCCCGGAGAGATTGGTCATCCAGACGCCCCCACATATGCACGCTACCGTGGAGCCGTCCCCGGAGCCACGACAGCAAAGAGAAACCAACCCCCGGGAAGCTCACAATCCGCGGCCCCCGAAGAAAATCAAACGAATCATAACGCGTGCTCAAAACGGGCCCAAGTCAAGCCTCAGCGGCACACCCCAGGAGGGGCTTCAGCGGCACAGCCCTTTGGCCTTCAGCGGCACGCCCTTTTGGCCTTCAGCGGCACGCCCTTTGGCCTTCAGCGGCACGCCCTTTGGGCCTTCAGCGGCACGCCCAGGAGGGGCTTCAGCGGCACACCCCCTGGGTGTTCAGCGGCACAGCCCTTTGGGCCTTCAGCGGCACGCCCTTAAGCCTTCAGCGGCACGCCCCGGCACGCCCTTTGGCCTTCAGCGGCACGCCCTTTTGGCCTTCAGCAACACGCCCTTTGGGCCTTCAGCGGCACGCCCAGGAGGGGCTTCAGCGGCACACCCCCTGGGTGTTCAGCGGCACAGCCCTTTGGGCCTTCAGCGGCACGCCCTTAAGCCTTTAGCGGCACGCCCTTTGGGCCTTCAGCACCACGCCTAGCCTGGGCTTTAGCGGCACGGCCCCCAGGGTGTTCAGCGGCACACCCTTCAGGCCATTCAGCGGCACGCCCACAAAGCCTTCAGCGGCACGCCCGTTTGGCCCCTCAGCGGCACGCCCCATGGGCTTTCAGCGGCACGCCCATTCGGGCCCCCAGCGGTACACCCTTTTGGCTCCCCCGCGGCACGCTTGTTCAGCCCGCCAGCGGCACAGCGTGAAGCATCTTCAACGGAGCCCATGCCCTACGGATCCTTGGCGCGCAGTGGGCCGTCCGAGGTGTCGCCTGGGGTGAGGGCCACGCTGCCTATCCCCCTGCCACCCAGGACAATGGGGTCAACCCCCATTCAATACCCATCGAATCGTTCCGGCCTTTGGACCCTCACCGTGGCGGGGGTATAAGACCCCTCTTCGTCGCTGCAAACGGGGACAGAGAGACAGAAGAGGGCAACAGATACACCCACACCCGGAGAGAAGAGAAGAGGAGAAGAGAAGAAGAAGAAGAGAAGAAGAAAAGAAGAAGAGGAGGGGAGGGTCCCCCCCGGCTACTCCGTCCATCGCCGTCCGCGTGAAGAGAAGAAGAGGAAGAGAAGAAGAGAAGAAGAAGAGGAGGGGAGGCCCCCCCCTCGCTACTCCGTCTGCCGCCGTCCGTGCGAAGGGAAGAAGAAGAAGTGAAGAAGAGGATAAGAGGAGGAGGGGAGGCTGCCCCCCCCCCCCCCCCCCCTTTGCTGTTCCATCCTCCGCCGTCCACGCAAAGAGAAGAAGGGAAAAGGAAAGGAGGGGAAGAAGGAGAAGAGAAGAAGAGGGAAGAGAGGAAGAGAGGGAAGAGGGCCTGCTGCCCCTTCACCTCCCCGCTGTCGCATCTTCCCATTTGCCTGAGGGGAGACGCCCTTCCGTCTCTCCTTGGACACCCAGGCCCAACACCCCTTGAGCCTCTCTCCCTCCTCCTGCCAAGATTTCCTTCGGCCTATCCAATCAACATCCCCGGTACACTTTTCTCGGCCCTCAGTGGCACACTCCATTGGCCCTCAGCGGCACACTTCCTTTGGCCCTCAGCGGTACACCCTTTTTGATCCTCAGCGGCACACCCAATGGCCCTTGGCCGGCACACCATCTAGGCCCCCAGCGGCACACCTCTTGGCCAAGCCCTAGCCCGTTGTTTGCCTTCGTGTTTTCCGAGGTTTTATAAAGGTGTTGCTGCCTCCTGGCGCCCACCTCCAGTTGTCGGGTTCCGCCACTCTATGTGGGCGCGTTCCCTTTATCTCCCTTACGCCCCGGGTCAAGGGGAGATGCTGCCGAATTTTTGTGAGAAAATAACAAAATATTAAAGGACGTAAAAGGAAACAATGAACGAGCAAAATAATTAATGATGAAACCTTCCAACTGATCAAGCCACTGCCGGCACCACGACAAGAGCTGGACCGATTGATAGCTCGGCTGACCGAACTTCCGACTTATGGCAAAGAGGCCGAACAGAACAAAACCAAGGAGAAGTTTATATAAAACTGCGTTAAAAAAAATCAAATTAAGAATAAAAGAAAAGCCTTAAAACAAATAATTGAAGACCGACTGAACCTCCACCACTACGCCCTGATTGGTCCTTCGACGATGCACTCTAATCATCTTTCAGTGGCATGCTCATCCAACTCCTTCGCCGGCACACTCCTCCCAGCCGTCAACGGCACGCTTCGAAGCCTCCTCTCCGGCACACTACCTCTTCCCTCCAACAGCCTTTCACCGGCACACTTTTCCCAGCTTTCAGCGGCACACCCCTTAGACCCCTCAGCGGTACACTCCTACTGCCCTCAGCGGCACACCCCCATTGGCCTTCAACGGTACACCCTTTTGACCCCAGCGGTACGCCCCTTTGGCCCTCAGCGGTACACTCCCAACCCCCAGCGGTACGCCCCCTTTGGCCCTCAGCGGTACACTCCCAACCCCCAGCGGTACGCCCCTTTGGCCCTCAGCGGTACACCCCCATTGGCCCTCAGCGGTACACTCCCAACCCTCAGCGGTACACCCCACCAATCCTCAGCGGCACACCCAAAAAAAAATAATGATATTAATAAGGATAATAAGCTAAAAGAAAACATAATAAATAAACAAATAATGATACAGAGCTTAAATAACGATAATAGCAACAAACTCAAAAGAAAATAGAGAAATAATAGAAAACAATAATGTTAAATAAAATAATAAATGATAATAAA
The DNA here is from genome assembly GCA_022559845.1 of Amorphophallus konjac. Taxonomy (NCBI): domain Eukaryota; kingdom Viridiplantae; phylum Streptophyta; class Magnoliopsida; order Alismatales; family Araceae; genus Amorphophallus; species Amorphophallus konjac. The sequence goes on along the minus strand of JAHNEJ010001192.1, from coordinate 79,225 downwards.
CCCAATAAAGTGGATAAATAAATAAGAATGATAAAGAAATAAGTAATAATGATAATAAGTTTAAAAGAAACAATAACAACGATAAATAGATAAATAAATGATAACCCAGGATAAATAATAACGACAAACTTAACTAAAAAAAGAAAACGCCAAGCAAACGAATGATAATATAAATGAACAAAAATAATAATAAACCTAATAATAACAATATTAAATGAATAAATCACAAGAAGAAATGAATAAACGATAATAAAGAATTCACCCAAATGTATCTATAAATTAACAAATGGTAATGATAACACTTCTTAAATAATAATAAAACAATGAGACCCGCTTCGCAGCCTCCTCTCTCCTGTGACCCGGTGCCGAAGGAACAACAATACCGCCCCTACGAGTTGGGCCTGAGCCTAGGGAATCATCTCAAAATGGCCATAGCCTGACTTCGCCTCGGGCTGACATTCCGATTAAACCAGACTCGTTTCTCCGGCCGGATTCCTTCCGAGCTGCTACTGAAATTGCCGCACGTTCGGCAGACATTTGAACGGGTTCACGTCGATTCCCGCCGAGTTCTTAATACGGACCCATGTCCGAACATGAAAAGGCCCGTGAGCGACTTTCATAGCCGGTGGCTCCTACCCCAACATGGTTGTGAGCCGGCATTGCCCTGGGCCAATAGCTCACCAATTCCGACCCGTTCCTATCGGGATTTGCTCCCGCTCTTTCATTGAAATTGCTGTAAACTCGGCATACATTGGTACGGGGTCGCGTCCACCCCCGTCACGCTCTCAATACGGGCCCTTGCCCGAACATGGAAAGGTCCGCAAGTGACCGACAGAATCGGAATAGAACGAGACGGCTCTCGCCACCCCTGGACTCCTTCCATGGGAATATCAATAAGACCTCCGTGGGCCATATTTAGACCTCGGGCCCGTCCCGATCATGGTCATCGTCTGGCTCATATCTCCGGTCTACAGCCTGTTCCTCTCGAACACGTTTTCAGTTCCGAAGCCTAGTCCCGGGACTTTTCCCCGTTGCCCTCCGACACCAGAAATATTAACGCTGCCCACGCGAGCCCCGTTTGGATCACGGGAGGCGCCCCCGGCATGGTCCCGACTCGATCTCTCACCGGGCCAATAGATTCACGGGTTTCCGGATAGAATAGCCGAGATTCAATCGAACGTTTTCAGTGTCTCGGAATAATAAAACTTGCCGTGTCCCGGCACACATACATTCTCGGTCTTTCTGCGACGATTACGATATTCCCAATATCGGACACCCGTCCGAACATTAAACGGTCTCCTGAATGACCGACACGTTTAGAACGCCCGCTTCTCCGGACATAGGGCTTTTCAGCCGATTCAAGGGATATTCCCTCGACGCCCCCTTGGCACCGGAAATATCAATGACGCTCATACAAGTCTTGTTTCGACCGCGGGGGGCCCACCGCAGTATGGTCGCAGCTTGCTCTTGCACCGGGCCAACATATTTACCGGTTTCCGACCGCTCCAGCCGAGGTTTAGCCGAACGTTTTCCGTTCTTCTGAACAATAAATTGCCATATACTGGCATACATACGCTCCAGTTTTCCCGCGACAACCGCGATTTTATCGAGCCGGACATTCGTCCGAACATTAAATGGTCAACACATGACCGACATGACCGCGAATGGTTTTCTTCTCGCCCTCGTGTGAGGATTTCAATGCCGCGTAATAGACCTTTCATGTAATTAATTTCTTGGCCATGAGGCCCTGAATCTCGGCGATTAATCAAGGGTGTTCCCTCGTATGGGGGATGTAAATGACGCCGTGACCTTTATGGCGCGGCGGGTTTTGGTCCCAACACGAACCACACAATCGACTGACGAAGTCAGATCGAGCGCACCATGGGCTCTTTGGAGCCCGAATAAATTGTCACCTCGGTGACTGGCACGCCCACGCACTTAATAAACCAATAAAAGAGCACAATAAATAAATAACCAAAACAGGTAATAAAAAGTGCGTCCACAGTACACGGCCTGATGTTGCCAATGCTTTAAGCATTGTCAGTAGATATCAGGTAAATCCAGGCGAAGAGCACTGGAAAGCAGTAAAGGGCATCCTTAAGTACCTACGAAGGGCTAAGGATCTTTTTCTGCTTTATGGAGAAGATGACCTATAGCTTAGAGCTAACACAGATTCTAGTTTCCAGTCAGATACAGATAACTGCAAATCCATGTCTGAATTTGTATTCATGTTGAATGGAGGGGCAGTCAGTTGGAGAAGCCATCTGGATGAAGAAATTCATCTTGGAACTCGGCGTAGTTCCCGAGATAACAGCTTCCATCCCATTATTTTATGATAATAATTGGGCCATCGCCCAGGCGAAGGAATCGAGATCTCACCAAAGGTCAAAGCATATTCTCAGGCGCTTTCACCTTATTCGGGAGATTGTTGATTGTGGAGATGTGACGGTAGAGCGTGTACCGTCAGAAGACAACATAGCAGATCCACTGACTAAGCCTTTGACACAGACTGTATCTGAGCGTCATCGGGATAAGATGGGCCTCAAAGTTGTGGGCAATTGGCTGTAGTTCAAGTGGGAGATTTGATAGTGTTGGTGTGCTACAGGCCAATTTCGGGTCGGGTAGGCCCAATAGTTGTACGATCTTGTTCATTGTTAATAAAGTGGTGTTTGAGCGTAAATATGCGATTGTGTTACTTTACGTTGTCCCTAGGATATGTGGTTGTAAAGTCAGCTCGAGATGGGATCTCGAACATGAGATTGACTTTACATGTACACATACTTTAAACTGTTCCTGGTTGGAGGGTAATCACTCGGGGACTTTGATTACCTATTAAACCAGTACACATGATGTGTCAGTGACCAGTCTCATGGTCATTGGTGCGGGGCACCAACACATATGTGTAGGTGTATGTCCTTGGAGGATGTACACTGAACTGATCCGCTATTGGATCTTCAGATGGTTGATTATACCTAATGTCAACTGAAGATCCAACGGTCACAGTAGCATCGTTGGTCCTTTGACCTGAGACATTGATCGGATCTTGCACGAGGACTGGAATGGTTTAATTACTTAGCTAAGTGACTTTAACCATAAGTCATGAGTTGCCGAGTCATTAACCACTCCAGGATACGTGTGAAGATCATCAATGGTCAAGAGGGGATCGCTCACTGTCGGGTATATATCAGACAGTTAATGGGTCATGACATTGACGCTCCGTTAAATCCCTGGCCAGGGTCGTGTGAGTTCGTTTAGAACGGACGTCATACACTTTAAGGAGGTCATAGTCAAATGGCACGACCATGGGGTTTGACAGAAACCGTACCCTCGATCGTACCAGACTCATAGAAGGAGCGAGAGATTATATCGATGCGGTAACTGTGGACTTACAGGTACCAGACAGGTTGGTTTAAACCCGGGGTCATCTAGGATCACGCGGATTTGCTTGACCCAACGTGATCAAAGGTTCGGAATAAATTAAACTATTGTTCGGCTCTAGTAGAAGCGAAGAATACGTTTAATTTACTTTTAATTAGGAATTAGAAGTTAATGGACCTTAAACTAGAGTGACTATGGGCCTAGAGGATCACACACAATGGATTCTTGGGTGATGGATAATTATTATACAAGTGTATGTATTATTTCCATTTAATTCCTTTTGGAAAGGAGTGTAAACGGAGTTTAATACATATGTATAATATGAGAAAGGACATATATACAGTTTTGGTCTTTTAGAACCCTTTTCTAATAAACCTAAACTCTATATATAGCCACATACGTGAGTTCATTCGAACTCTTGCTTCCTTCCTTCCCTTAAGCTAACAAGCATTAAGCTTAAGGGAGAGGATTAACCTCCCCCTTTCTCCCTCTTGCTCTCTCTCTCTCCTGAAGGTGATTGAGCTGGGGAAGGTCGTGCCGGGGAGGTACCGTCGTTGCGCAAGGATCCGTGTGGATCATCTCTAGAGGCCGTACAGCTGTGCGGCTCGGTTTTTCTGCATCGGGCTTAGCGGACAGCGTCGTTCCGCGCAAGGTGAAACACGTAACCCGTAATTAGGGTATTAGAAACACCGATTAGAGCATAGATTAAGCTTTCAACAATACCGGGATCGGGCAAATTAAATTTTTGTTATCCGCTGCGTCGCCCGTAGGTGCTGTGCGAAACCTTACACTCAGTTGCCAGCTTGCCGAGCCGAGTGTTCACTTGACATGTTGTACGTTTTACTGCTTTAGACTGTATTTTCTGTTGGACTGGACTCTGTTGTAGTAGTTGTTTATTTATTTCTGTTAATTATTGAATTGTCCTACTTTATTTCCTATTTCTTTGTGCCTCCACACTACTTTTAGCCCTTCCGAGCCCTCCCGGCTCGTGGGCGGCAGTGCGAGTCTCGGGTTATCGGGCCTTCCCGGTAATCGGATTCTCGGGTCGTTACAGCTGGTATCAGAGCGAGGTTGTTGTTGACGTACATAGGAATTCGAAATATTGCAGTGATCAGAGTCCGTAAGGTCCAGTACAGTCGGCAGCTGGCTTAGGGTTTTGTGTTCGCTTTCCGCCTAGTTTCTCGCTTGAGAGCTTGGGTGCGCTGTGCGGCGCTGTGAAGGTGGTTGCTGTCTGTGGCTTTCGTGCCAGCATGGGGCCTAAGGATCGAGGTTGAGAGCCTTCTCCCTCATCGGTGGTGGCCCTGGTTTTGCTGCGTTGGGCAGTGGTTGCTGGTAGGCGTGAGCTCGTGGTGCTGCGATCGAGGAACCTGCAGCATGGTCAGGTGGCAGAGCGGGTGTCCTGATCGAGAAGTGGGCTCCGGTGAGCGGAATGTCTTATCGGTGAGCTGCTGATTTGTCGAGCCTGATGTCCTTATCGTGCTCTGTGGCGTCAGAAATGACGTGTCGGTCCCGATTATTTTGCGGATTTCGAGGCAGGATTGGGCTGTGGTGTCCCAGTAAGTCTTGCTCATGCGCTCTCGTATGCGATGGGGTGTGTTCGCCTTGGATTTGGTCTGAGGTGTGAACGTTCCGCGGTGAGTTTCGGGACTCGAGGATGAGCGCCGGCGGTTGTCGTTACGGCTTGTGTTGCGGCTCTTGGCATGCCGTGTTGCAGTTCGAGGAATTGCAGCGGTGGTGCATCGAGAGATGCTGTGATTGTGGTCCGACGTGACACTCGCCGAGTGTGTCGGAGGCGCTGACCTGATGGAAGTGATGGTTTTCCTTTGTGCTAGATGGTGCTGTTTCCGGCATGCGCGAGGTTTGAGGTCAGGGCGAGCGTGGAGTTCTTCCGTTGGTCGAAAGTGCGCTGGTTTCTCCATTGGTTGGAGAGATTGTGCTTGGCTGGGGTCGTCGTCTTGCATTGTGTGTTCGGATTGGTTGGCCTTCATGTGCCATGAAGTCCGTGCGAGAGGTGCTCCTTGTCTTGGCAAGGTGGTTGCCTGTGAGAAGCTGTGCCCATTCCCTTGTCGTGTGAGGGTGTGCTGGCGCTGTTCCGGAAGGATGAGTGCTGGTTGGGCGACGTTTGCTTTCTTGGCTGTGCGCGTGAATCAGAGTGCGCAGCGGAAACGTGGTGGGCTTGTGACCCACTGGTTCAGGATCGTAGCGTTAGTTGCTACGGGCGGATTCCTGAGTTCGCGTCGAGCATCGGAGGATTGGTTCCTCGGTGTGAAACGTGTTGTTGTCGTGCCGTTGCCCGAGATATCGTGGTGGTGCGCACTGGCAGGATGGAGTGTTGGGGAATGTGCTGACTAGTGCGCCGCATGAGTACCATGTTCCTGTGTTGGAAGCCGGGTCAGGCGTCGGTGTTGGACCTAGATGAGATTGAGGGTGTATTTGCATCAACCTTCACAATATCACTTGCGACATTGAGGGTGTATTTGCAATCACAACAACAAACACCTTTGAAAGGATGAGAGCATTTATGCCATAATGAGAGTATAAATGTAATTTGGTTTTGGTTAGGACAGGTTTCTAGGGGTACGTCTATGATCTAAGTGAGAGTTTGGGTATTGACTAAGGATTGTTTCACGGTTTGATACTGTTTAAGGGTTTAATCGCAATTTAGTTGGAGCAAGATATTGTTGTAGTTTTATACAGGCTCAAGGTTTATTTGTAGTTTTGTATTGATAGGGATTTGGTCGTCGTTTGGTACTGACTAGGGTTTTATTGCAATTTTGTACTGGCAAGAATTTGATCGCAGTTTAGCGCTGGTTAGAGTTTAAGGTACAATTTAGCGAGGGTTTAGTTGCAATTTGATTTTAGTTGAAGTTTGGTTGCAATTTGGGCATTGACTTTTAGCTCCAGTTGGATCAATCCGAGACTTATCTTTATTAATCTGCCAAATCGCTGTTGGAGACTTAGTTTTGAGTTTCATCATAGCCGAATCGTTGGATCGCCAAGATGATCACTACTAGACCGTCAGACGAATGCGGAATGCCTTGAACACATCTCCTTGAGGCGGGACCCATGTACAAGACTTCCATATGTATCAAGAACATTCACATAATTTACAGAAAATGCAGGGTATTTTTGTGAACCCGAGACATTTCTATAAAAACACAGGGCATTTCGATAATTGTTGGACTTTATAAGACTTTAAATGACTTTTTTGACGAATTGTAGACTTTTGCAGGGCTTTTCTGCAAAATGTAGGGCATATCTACAATTTTCAGAAGTTGCAAGACGTTTTTGCGATTACATAACTTTATTAGAGTTTTCTTGCAAATTCAGAGGTATTTTTGTATTTTTTATTAATTCAAAAACTACATGATTTTACCCCATGAAATTACAAAAAAATTACATGAATGGAGACAAAATTACGTAAGTGCCAAAACAAAAGTGTTTTTGTAACATACCTTTGTTCAAAGGCACAAACACAAACAAAAATCTCCACGCGCTCCAAGCCCTCGGACTGTGTGGGACCACCTAGTGGGATATTTATAGGGCTAAGCGAGGGGAAGTTCTACCCTGACCGAGTAGGTGGTCCGGAATTTAAGATCTCAACCTCCCTGTGGATTCAACCCGTTCTTGTCACTATTCTACCTCTTTTTATTTATTGTGAGTTCGGAATTTAAGATTATTAGTGCGCGTGTAATAACGACGTATGCTTCCGTCCTTATCACTGGACACTCAAAGATTTTCTGGTCTGAGTAGGATATTTCCTCCCCTCTCAATGCCTCCTCAACAACTTTCTCATCTAGCTTCGCTGAAGGTGATTTATTAACTAGATAGCATGTTGTGCTTACAACTTCAGTTCAGAAGGACTTGAGTAAGTTAGTCTGTAGTGCCATGCATCTTACTCTCTCGAGTGATCTCTGATTCATCCGTTCTATCACCTCATTCTGTTGTGGGGTCTTGGGAGTTGTAAACAATCTGACAATCCCTTCATTCCTGCAGAATTCCATGAACTCATTTGCTGTGTATTCAGTACTATTATCAAACTTTAAACATTTCACCTATTTACTTGTTTATTTTTCAACTTGGCCTTCCACTGTTTGAACTTAGTGAACACTTATGACTTTTGTCTCATGAAATATAACTATACTTTTTGAGAATAGTCATCAATAAAGCTAACAAAATACACTGACTCCCAGTGATGGGGTTGACATTGGTCTCCAAACATCTGAGTGTACTAGATTTAGAACATCTTTACTTTTGTGTGTAGAAGTCTTAAATTGGACTCTGCATTGCTTCCCCAGTACACAGTACTTGCAGAAATCTACTTTGCATGATTTTACCCCTAGTAGTCCTTTTGTGGAGTTTCATCATACCTCTCTCACTCATATGCCTCAGTCGCGTATGTCATAGACTAGTATCTTCAGTACTACTCTCTGCTGAAGATGTTACAGTGGCATTATGCACAACTGTACTCCATTCAGTCTATACAAGTTGTTCTCAATCTGCTTCCCCTTCATAACAACTAGAGCACTTTTACTAACCTTGAACAAAGCACTGTTTGGAGCTGCTGACAGATCGATTTCAGACTTCTCCAAATAACGAAGAGATATTAGATTGTTCTTTAGTGTTGGAACATGCCTGACATCTCCTAATGTCATGATAACACCATCATGTATCTGGATTATGATGTTCTCAATACTTATCACCTTGCAAGGGTGATCATCACCAAGTACAACTTTTCCACCCTTATAGCTCCTGTAAGTATCAAACCATTCCTTGTGCGGACAATAATGGAACAAACATTCAGCATTTATGGCCCAAGATGTAAGAAAATGATCATTACTTGATGATGCTACCAGTATTTCTGTATTATCTGCTAGCACTTCCGTATCACTGGATCTATCTGCTGTCACACTTGCTGAATCTGTCTAGACTGCTCTTTTCCCCTTTGTTTTCCGTTTCAGCAAAGAACAATCTCTCTTGTAGTGTCCCTTCTGATGACATTTGTAGCACGCTGCCTTCTTAGACTTAGACTTGGACCTTCCTCTATTCTTTAACTGATTTCTGTCCTTGGATTTACCACGACTTTTGTCTCTACAATTTCCACAAATGCAACAATTTCCTTGTAAGGGCTTTAAAGTAAATAGTTGTATTTGAGGAGCTAAAATAGAAATATGCTTATTTGTAGGGACTAAAGAGTAAAATCCCTTCTTAGTAATATGCATGCATCTACCCAGAGGGGGGCAACTGTAATTTTTGTTCTTCAACCACTCAATCGGTCGCTTCTAGAGCTACACATGTTCAGTTTTTCCCATCAGTCTAACACTTGAAATATGACCCTTTTTTAGGGATTTTTTAGTTTTCAACCCCTGTAATCTTTCATATCTACTTATCAGTTCCTCCTATCCAAATATTTGTTTATGGCTCAGGATATTTAGTAAAATGTCCCATATTATTACTAATAAGCCCCTCAGCTGTTTACAAAAAAGCCATTGAAAAAGGGTGCTGATGAAACAAATGTGTACTTGTGAGGGCTTATAAATAAATATCTAGATCAAAGGTGATAATCTGCAAATATGAAATATTATAAGGTTCAAAAACTAAAAATCATTTTTTAATTGAGAACACCGAAAATGGGGAACATGGAAATTATATCCCATGTTTTAGTCGATACCACTGTCTTTTTCTTCTCTAGAGTATTCTTTTCTTTGTATTTCCTTGCTGTTCTACATCATAAATCATTGGCCTATAGCTCGGTAAACGGTTTCCATCTCAGGATGATGGATGCATATTCCTCGTCCTGGAGTTCTGTGCTGGGGGGAACTTAGCTAATTACATTCGTCAACATGGTATGATACCCGAACAGGTTGTCTGGAAATTCATGAGACAACTAGGTAAACTACTCCCTTACACTAGAAAGGACAGGAAGATGACCTTGTTTACTTTCCTTTCCGAACAAGAGGCATTAACGGAACTGCATTATCCAGGAGCTGGTTTGGAGGTGCTACATGCTCACCATATCATCCATAGGGACTTGAAACCAGAGGTAGGTGTCTATCTTTCTCTGTATGTCATCAAGGGGTCCTTGATATCAACTCTGCTGAATACTTATCCTTATGCAGAATATCCTCCTGTCCACTCCAGGCGGCAACACAGTGCTGAAGATTGCTGATTTTGGCCTATCAAGGTATTTTTGGCAAGTCTGTAAAGAATCCTCAAATGTTTGTGTCTTCCTAGAAGCATGAGTGTTCTTATATGCAAAATAAGCAAAAAGGATAGAATTTCTGTCAACTGCCTTTGGTTGCCACACAGAGTTGTACTTCCTGGCCAATATGAGGACAAAGTTTGTGGCACACCCTTATACATGGCACCTGAAGTTATGCGATTCCAGAAATATGACGAGAAGGTAGGCCTTCTAGCTTTATTTGGCAGCATTTGACAAAACAGCAGTTGATTGAGGGCCATCTTCTGTGCATAGATTGATATGTGGAGTATTGGTGCCATTCTCTTTGAACTTCTAAATGGCTACCCACCTTTTCGTGGTAGAAGCCATGTGCAGGTAACCCCAAATTCTGAAGGCTGCAACTAGCTTGGAATTCATTTCTACGGTCTCTAACAACTGTAGTCCATGATGAATTTCATCAGTTGCTAGAGAACATAAACATGAGCACCAGTCTCCCATTTTCTCAGCGGATACATCCCGAGCTGCATCCTGATTGTGTTGACATGTGCACAAGACTTCTATGCAAGAATCCAGGTTTGTCAGGTCAACTTCATGGTGTTATTTTCAGCAAATCTTAACATTTCTAATAACGTCATCTGTCTTAACAGTCAACCGATTGTCCTTCGATGAGTTCTATGGTCACAAATTCCTGAGAAGACAAGGAAGAAAGGACCTAATGTCCTCCAAAAGAAATTGATGAACCCTGAGCTATTGAAAGCGTGCATCCAAAGAAGTCAGTCAATTTCTACCATGTTCATCACCATGTAGACCATATCATACCTAACTGCCTTGCTCAAGCTGATTACAGGATAGGAGAAACATAATCTAGTTGTACATATTCATTTCTGGATACAAGCTCCGTAATGTCATTGAAAGTGCACTGCAGAGTTCTCTTCAGATTTTTCTTGGCGATGTCCTCCAGTTAGGTGCACCTTCCTATCTCCCTGCAGCAGCATATGTATTTGAAAGAAGCACAGAGTTTTCAATGTCCTCTGGCTTAAATTTTAGTCGCTATTGCTGTGACTTCCTCAAATGTTGAGCAGAACTCCTCAACTTGATGTCTCCGTTGAATTTTTCTCATGAGCACCTCAGCGTGATTAATGCATCCTGGATACGGGTAAAGATCCAGCATGCAGCTGTAATGATGTTCAACACCAGGATTAGGATCATTTATTTTTGTCAGAGTCAAGAAAAATCGGCCAACTGTAGAGCTCTGTCGATGCTCAGGGGAACTCTTCAACAACAGCTTGTTCTTAACATACGCGTGGATCATAAAACCAGACCAGGATGCTTTTGTGTGCAGAAGCTGGTAGAAAAGGCACACAGTCATGTCATCAGGTTTCTTGCTGTCGATTTCATATAATGGGCTGTCTATATAGCATGGAATGGCATGAATTGAGATGAAGCCAGGAATCGGCGTTCCCATAAATCACTCTTGCCAGCGTCGATTCGGGGAGGTGCTTGGTGCCCTTTTCGTATGCCGTGACATGTGACGGATGGGAGAACTGCAACCATCCTCCATTCCAGCCACTAGCCTGTATGCACAAAAGTCGTCTCAGAAGAGGAGGTCATGTATAATTGTAATGATGCTTCTTAAGGAGATCAAAACCTGCCATGCAAATTTGAGCTCGTAAGGGGTTCTGATCTTTAGATAAGATCGAAGTTTCATCTGCGATATACTAACATTTAACTTGCTGCTAATTTTGCATCATTGACCACAGTATTAGTACATTTTACCAGTTAATAATTCTATTCCTCATTGCTATCTTGCCTTATGAGCCATTAGATTATCAGACTCCTCGTCAATCGTTGTATCTTATGGGCGATGGGTCCCGTTATACGGTTATTTGAAATGTTGAAAATAATGAAATCAATGTGAGAGGTAAAGTTTGTTCTATGTTGACTATAGGTTTTCTTTTTTCTCTAGAAAATGCAGATAGTTTTACCTTTAGTTTAGGATGGTGCTGTAATTTTATAGACCCTTTGGACAGACACTGATGGTCAGAAGGACCTTACATAATATATTTCAGTTAAAATATGAAAATTTTGAAACATGCATACGGCTCTAATATATGGGCGAAAATTAGTGAGACATGAGACTTTATGAAAGAAGATCGCCACCCCTTACCCCCCACCTTCAGCTGTTTTGGTTTCGATGTGCATATCAAATTCATGTTTCCGTCTACCCCCAGTTGTGAATATCACCAGATTTAGTCTATGGGGCGTAGGTGGGTCTCATACTTTGCAAGATGATTGTGAATAACATGATTCTTAGTTAAGAAGTGCTAGTAATTTTAAATTGAAAGTATTTGTGAAGTGATAAAGATGTAAGTATTTCTATAAATCTAACTTCAAAATATACTTCGAACTCTGTAGACGCATGAGACATGTACTTAACCAAGTGGGTGTCCTCATTCTGTAATTTTTTTGTAAAAATCAAAAATCACAAAAACATTTCACTGGAAAGTGAAAAATATAGAAAATGTTTTATCGAGAAGGAAAAAAAACACATGTTTACGACTTTTGTTAGAAAATGAATGGGCAACAAAAACATGTGTTTGCATTTCCATGTGAAAAGAATTTACTTACTACCAAATTAATGGCACATAGGATAACATGGTAAGGTACTCCTCCTTAGATAATTAGGGGAAGAGAGAGAGGACGTGGGTGGAAATTTGTTTCGAGAATTATTTCTCCTAAGGGAGAGGTGGGAAAATAAATCTTAGATAGAAATAAAAAAATATTATGAGAATCTAAAAAATATTTTTGTAGCTAATTTTTAACTTGTGTTTGCTGGCAATGTATAAATCAGTTTAAAAAATATTTTCCCCAAAAAATGTGAGAATCCGAGTCCCCCTGGCTATACTTTCGTTCCGCCAGGCGCCAGTCCTGTCTGCCTGCACCGCTCCATCTCCGTCTTCTAACTGCGATGCAATGCGATTGCCTCTAGAGCAAACAAGGCATAACACGGTTTGCAAAAAAGCTGGCGAGACCGTCTCGCCTCATCAGCCTCGGTGTTTGGGCTTCGTCGATGATAGAAAGTGTTCGCCTTTGCTTGTGCTTTTCAAGCAACATGCGATAATGGATCCTCTTGATCATCTGTTCCGCCATTCCTGTGGCATCTCGAAGCTCGACGGTCACTTGATCAGTCATTTGCCTATTGAGAGACCTCATCTCGCCGATGATGGAGCGGCTGGTACTCGCCTGGCTCCTCCGGGGCTGTTCGAAGAGTTCGATGCTGGAGGGAGGTGTTCAGCTGCACGCGGCTTTGGTTAAGCTGGGTCTTGACTCTGATCTTGTCCTGAGCAATGACCTGGTCGACATGTATGGCAGATGTGGTGGACTTGGTACGGCAACCGAGGTGTTTGAGAGAATGCCCGAGAGGAACGTCGTCTCTTGGACGGTTCTCATGGCTGGGTATCTGCAGGAGAGTCGTCCCGAGGTATCACTGGAGCTGTTCAGGGAAATGTGTCTATCAGGAACTAGACCGAACGAGTTCACATTGTCGACCAATTTGAAAGCTTGCGGCTTTCTGGGTACCCCTGAAAACGGGATGTTGATGCACGGGCTGTGTTTGAAGACTGGTTTTGAGGGGCACCCTGTGGTGGGCAATTCAATTGTTCACATGTATTCGAAAGCTGGAATGATCGAGGAAGCAAAGAGGATGTTCAATATCATGCCAGTGAGGAACCTCATAACCTGGAATACGATGATTGCAGGATTTGTCATTGGTGGAGATGGGAGGAGTGCCCTGTTTTTGTTTCACGAAATGCAGAAGCAAGGCCACGTACCTGATGAGTTCACGTTTGCAAGTGTGCTTAAGACATGCAGTGGTCTTGGTGCCATTCGCCTAGGAAATCAGACGCATGCTTTACTGATCACAAATGGTTATGTAGCCTCAGCAAATTCAATTTTGTCGGGTGCCCTGATCGACCTCTATGTGAAATGTAGGAACATATCAGAAGCAAGAAAAACTTTCGACCATGCGGTGCAGAAGAATGCAATTCAGTGGACCACTCTAGTTGCAGGTTATGCTCAAGAAGGTCACCTGAAGGAAGCCATGAATCTCTTCAGCCAGATTAGGAGATCTGGAACTCACACTGATGGATTTGTTCTTTCTAGTGTGATGGGGATGTTTGCAGATTTTGCTTTAGTAGAACAAGGAAAACAGGTTCACGGCCATACTGTGAAACTGCCATGTGGGTTAGATGTTTCTGTAGCCAATTCAATTCTTGATATGTACTTCAAGTGTGGGCTGACGGAAGCAGCAGACCAGTTATTCGCTGAAATGCCACTTAAAAATGCTGTTTCATGGACAGTGATGATAGATGGCCATGGTAAGCATGGGAATGGTCGAGAGTCCATCCGACTATTCAAGGAAATGGAAGCAGAAGGGGTAAAGCCAGATGAAGTGACCTACTTGGCCTTGCTCTCAGCATGTAGCCACTCTGGGCTTGTGGACGATTGCTGGTACTATTATTCAAGACTACAGGAGGATAGCCGCATGAAAGTGAAAGTTGAGCATTATGCTTGTGTCGTTGATCTGCTGGGTCGAGCGGGGCAGTTGAGAGAAGCTAAGCACCTCATTGAAAGCATGCCTTTGGAAGCTAGTGCAGGAATATGGCAGACACTTTTGAGTGCCTGCAGAGTACATAAAGATTTAGAGATGGGCAGAGAAGTTGGAGCTATCCTTATGAGGTTGGATGGTGAAAATCCTGTGAACTATGTAATGACGTCTAACATCTATGCACAGGCAGGCCAGTGGGAGGAGTGTGAAAGTCTGAGGGAGGCAATTAAGAGGAAAGGGCTAAAGAAACAAGGGGGATGCAGTTGGATAGAGATTGACAAGGAGGTGCATTCTTTCTATGGGGGTGACGACTCACATCCGCTTACTGAGACAATCTGGGAGGTACTGAAGGAGGTGGAGAGAAGGATGAAAGAAGAAGTGGGCTATGTTTCCAGGTTGACATTTTCACTCCACGACGTGGAGGAGGAATCCAAGGAAGACAGCTTAAGAGTGCACAGTGAGAAGCTTGCGATTGGATTGGGGTTGGTCTGCACTGGACTGGAGAGTAGGGATGTGATTAGGGTTTACAAGAACCTAAGAATCTGTGGCGATTGCCACGAGTTCATAAAGGGTCTATCAAAGATTCTGAACAGAGTACTAGTGGTCAGAGATGCAAACAGGTTTCACAGATTTCAGGATGGGGCTTGCTCATGCCATGACTATTGGTGAGAAATGTGCATCAACAAACCATGCAGTGGGTAGAAGAGGTAAGAACAAGTTGCAGCACGGTTAACAAGTTGTAAGCTTAATCATTTCAACATCAGAGAAAAATCATGAGAAATTCCAAAAAGTTGAGAAATTGTGTACATTGCTATATTATTAGAAGCCTGACCTTCACATTGAATATTCTCTTGCTCTTTACGGCATATGTAGTTGCATGCTACTTTTCTATTGCCAAGCAGGATCTTCTGATTTTTTCTAGTCTTATGTGTGAAAAAGTAGGTGGGAAAAAAAAGAAGAAATTGGTAAAAGCATCCGATCAACTGTTTGTGAAAATATCATCTTCACAAATATCAATTACCATGGGGACTAGTCCATAAAACACAAACATTGAATTGCGGAGGGAAAAAGCTCTAGTTGCAATTTTTGTTTCCAGAGTGTTTATAAAAAAAATTAAACAAACTTTTTCTAACAATCACACGGATAACAACACCATAAAATCATGTCCAAGACACTAGTTCAGTAGTATTTCTTCCTTTGTATGTATCATGTAATTAGTTTTGAAGAGCGTTTGTGTGGACGAATCAATTTCTAAACCATGATACAACAGTCATAACTTTCCTCGGCGGTCCTCTGCCCAATTCTAGTAGACACAGCGGAATGACCAACTTATAATCGGCCGAGTTGAGAGTATGATCTTCCCCATGTCACCCGTGGACGGCATGGAAGTCTTCTAGTACCACTTCGATAGAGGGTTAGATTAAAAGGCGAATAGGTCAACCCGATTAACTTGTCTTAGAGTTAACTCACTTTTATTTTGATAAGGAAGAAGTTAACCCGGAATTGAGAAAGTGAGTTAACCTATTTTTAAATTAGTGTGATTTGGTAGGTTTTGGGTTAAACTGGCAATGATGACTGATGATGTACCTGAAATATCCCTTTCTTTGTGACATTAAATAAATGTTAAAAATGTAAAATATTTATTATAAATTGCTTATTATTGATGTAACTTTTTCTTATTAATTAACTTATTTGATAAAATAATTTGTGTCAAATGTTAAAAATAGTGTGATTATTGTTCCAAATAATTTTCATCAGTGTGATAACACAAGATTGAACAAATATTCCTACTTCCCCTTTATTTACACAGTCATAGCTATTGTGGAGATACAAAAAAGATACAACCCGTAAAATTGATATATCATCATGGTTCGTTGACTCGGTCGGACTCGGCCGTGCCGTACCGCATCAAGACAAAAACGGGTCATGATCCTGCTTGGATCGCTCGAGTCAAAAAATAATTATTGGACTCGTTTAGTATCGGGCCGACCCGGGCATTATCCCCCCCGAAGGTGACAACCAAGACTAGCGGCGCACCGAGGATTGAAATAGAAGGCGAGGGCGTTTCACGTGTCGGAAGGAGTTAACCCACGTCGATGGGTGGGTTTTGAAACCCGGATTAAATCCGGGTTAACACATTTTTTAGCCGGATCTTGTTGTTCCAAGCACCAAACCAAAAAATGGCTAACCCAGGTATAAAAATCGGGCTAATCCCTAGTTACCCACTATCAAAGCAGCCCCTAGAGAACTGTCGTGACTCTGTGATTACAGTTAATTGCACGGGGATGCATGACAATCACAGACAAGATTAATCAACATTCCTCCGGAAGCTCTTCCCATTTGTGATAGAAAGAATTGGAATACATATTAACATATATATATATATATATAGATAGGTCTGATATTTGCGATATTTGCGATAACACATATATTGGATTATACTAGTCGGAGACTGATGCGACCGATACGTGATATCTAATCGATACTATATATATATATTATTTTATTTTATTTTATAATTAAGATGTCTTAATAGATAAATTGGTTGAAAAAGTGAGAATAATATTATTTTTTTATTTTTTCATTATTCTTTAAAAAAAGTGAAACACGTCTGACAATTGTGAGATTTGAACCCCAGATATTTCTTCAGTCTTTTCACACGACGTTGTGCATGGCATATAGCAAGTTCACTTACGTCGTCTATGACAAATAAGAAACCGTGCTTCTTTCGGAGCTCAACGAGCTGGAGCATTGGGGCAAAGTCTCCTTCCATACTGAACAAGCTGCAACATGTGAATAGGCAAGATAAGAAGGAAGTTTGATAAAGATAATTAACTGGGATAATTAGTTGAAACCAAAGGTAATATATATAATTGGGAGAATAGCTAGCTAGCTAGCTAGCTATCGTTGTTAATTACCTGTCAGTGTAAACCACCTTCCTCTCAGCTTGACAATTGGAGAGAAGTTCGTCAAGGTGCTTCATGTCATTGTGCCGGTACACGAAGACATCGGCTTCCTGATGGCGCTCGACCATTCGAAGGCCATCAATTATAGACGCGTGGTTAAGGGCATCCGAGAAAATGGCGATCTTCTCGTGCTTGGCTGGCCTTCGGGCGGCAGCCGTGAGGGAGGCGACGCTTCCCAGAGCTGAAAGGAAGGCGGTGTTGGCAGCGAAGCCAGTGGGGGTGATGACACATGCCTCCTTCTTGGTCAGCTCTGCCAAGGTGTCCTCCAGTAGGCGATGGTAATCCGTGTGACCGCTGATCATGGAAGATGCTCTCGGACCCATCCCGTACACCAAGGCTGCCTGAACACAATTTGAACGCATGGGATACGCATTAAGTAAGCCTCTCCAAAGCAGAGGAGGAGATGAAGGAAGAAGAAGAAGAAGAAGAAGAGTTTAGGCATGTGGCAGTCTTGGGTCTGAGATATGAACCTTAGCCGCGGCCTTTCGAACAGCTGGGTGCGAGCTCAAGTTCAAGTAGTCGTTCCCGGAGAAGAGGACCATCTTTGTGCGGCCGGAGGCGGCGTCCATGGGGTTCTCCACTTCCACCTCCAGCAAGGTCCGGTCCCATGGCCCGGGCCCCTCGAACGTCTCGAGGTCGGCGAGAGGGTCCTCCGACGGGGTGGGCTTGGGGAGGCAGATGTTGGGGAAGTAACGCATGTAGTCGTTCTTGTCCACCTTGGACACCGCCCTCACCACCAACTCCTCCCACATGGCCGCTACTGATGCCATCTCCAACTGCAGAGGGGGGGGAAGGCACCTGTTTGTCTGAAGCTTGAGGAAGAAGGGGATCTAGGGTTTTGGGGGGGGGGAGGATTAATCGGAGCGCGTGCTTGTGGCTGTTGAGTGGGGCCGTGCGCTGAGCGACAGGGAGGAGGAGGTGCAAGCTTAGTGGTGAAGTGAGGCTGCCTGTACGTTCGACTGGTTTATATGGGGAACTGGTGATGAAGGCCGGCCGGCAGCATAACTTCTATGGATCCAACCGAGCATAGAGTTGGACTGGGCGATGCTGGGTGTGCCATGAATCCCTCCTGATGAGAGCAGGAAATTAAGAAGGACCGAGTCATCGCGTTGAACAACGCACTCCAGATTCCCGATTCGTCCCTTGTTTGTTGCCCTAGCTAGCTCCTTGGACCATATTTGTTGTATAATTTTGGTCTTAGTTGCATAGACGCGCTTCTGATTAAGAAATTAATTGTTGAAGTCTGCTTCCGTGGGCTCTGACCCAGAAGGTGTGTGGGGAATGAGTGATGGTAACACTACCGTACAGTATTAAATTTAATTATATCGCCAAGATATTAACGTTAACAGTAAAATATATAGCTCTCTCTCCTCGGAAAACTATCCTCTTCACTCCGAGAAGAGGTGTAGTCAGTGTTATCAGAATCGGATTGGACCGGTTGGACGGGTTCCCGATCCAGTCAAATGGTAAAAAATACGGCATAAATAAATAAATAAATATATAATTACTTATATTCGATTAAACTATTTAATTTGACACACAACTCAAGTCCACATCCTATGTCCCTTGTACTCAAGGGTGATCGAGCTCTCCAACATATAAAGTCAAGCAAATCTTTCTAACTTCCAATATGGGACTAAACATAAAGGCTCTATTTCCAACATATAAATGAAGGCATTTGAATCAACATAAATGTTCTATTTCCAACAAGTAATTATAAGTTATTCTCTATATATATGTATATTTATTTATTTTGATCATTATATCTTATTTGAGTTATTTCTTATTATATTAGGTTATAGAATCGGGTCGGATCATACATCAATATTATAATGACATCACGGTTCAAACCGGTTCGAACCAACGGTCAAATCGATTCGAACCGAATTAGTTCATTGTCCGGTTCAAACACCGATCCAGTTCTGATAACATTGGGTGTAGCCCACGAGCAGGACAAATTTATCAATTTATTATATTTGAGTGTTACATGTTAAAAGGGTTATGGGGTGTTTGGGTGCAGTTTTTTTAAATCTATTTCTATCTAACAAATTATGTCAACATAATTTTTAACTTAAAATTTAAAATTGATAAAAACTGACACTTTCTGTTTGGCAGCAGTGTCGTAAATTTTAAAATTTGTGTAGATGTGTTTGTCAGATAACTCTCCATGTGATCTGGAATTCCTCCGTCGTAGCCTCCGTCCTCCTTACACACGACGAAACGCTGGAGGGGGGGCTGTGGAGGGGGGTCTTCCCCTCTGGGTCGCCGGCACCTCCGTCAGTTGCATAGAGAGAGAGAGAGAGAGAGAGAGAGAGAGAGAGAGAGAGAGAGAGCAGAAGAGGGGGGGGAAGCCGCCAGGGGAGGGGAGGGCGCCGCAGGGTGGGGGGAGCTGCCGGGGGAGGGGAGGGGGCGCCGTCGGGGGGAGGGGAGGGTGCCGCAGGGGGGAGGGGGAAGCCGTCGGGGGAGGGGAGGGCGCCGTCGGGGCGAGGGGAGGGTGCCGTAGGGGTAGGGGGAAGCCGTCGGGGGGGGGGGGGGCGCCGCCGGGGAGAGGGGGAAGCCGTCGAGAGGGGAGGGTGCCGTGGAGAGAGAGAGAGAGAGAGAGAGAGAGAGAGAGAGCAGAAGAGGGGGGGAGCCGCCGGTGGAGGGGAGGGTGCCGCAGGGCGGGGGAAGCTGCCGAGGGAGGGGAGGGGGCCGCCGTCGGGGGGGGCACCGTCGGGGGGAGGGGAGGGGGCCGCAGGGGGCGCCAGGGAGGGGAGGGGAGGGGAGGGAGAGGGGGGGTTCGCCGAGGCAGTGAGGGGGAGGGGGGGTTCGCCGGGGACGGGGAAGGGAGGGGGGCCGCGGGGGCGGGGGGGTGGTCGCCGGGGACGGGGAAGGGAGGGGGGGTTCGTCGGGGACGGGGAAGGGAGGGGGGGCCGCGGGGGGGGGGGGGGGGTGGTCGCCGGAGCCGGTCGAGGAGGGGAGGGGGAGGGGAGATCCGGTCGGTCGAGGGAGAGGACGCACGGCGGAGAATGTGCGGTTTCAAAAAAAAATTGGTAGGAAGTTATTTTTTTTAGGAAGATTTGTACGGGAGTAAATTCTCTCCCTAAAATTTAAGAGAGTCGTACCTAACACCCCATAAGTGAGTTCTCTCTCTTTTTTAAATTTGAGAGAGAAAGAGGGAAAAAACGCAACCAAACACCCTTTTAATTTGTTTCAAATTATGAAGAGGACAAGGACGCGTATTTTGGCATCTTAATTAAAGAGTGTATATATTTTTATTTGAAATTAAAATTAAAATTGGTCCTGCCAATTAATTAATTTGGGCTCCCATATATACTCTAATACACGAAGCGCAACCAACCCCTCCTGTATTGTATTATATTAATTAGGTTGCATGCATGTGGTGCTGTGCATGTGCCTCGTCTTATTAATTACTCTTTGTGGTTTTTCGATCCATTAATTAATATCTTACGTACTCCGCAGCTTTCATAGAAAACAATTAATCAACAAGATGCACGTGGATGAGATATATATATATATATATATATATATATATATATATTTATATGATCAATTCAATTGCTTAACATCAGGGTCATCGTGCCCTTTTGTTGCCCTTTTCGCTCCAACTCGGTTGTTGCTGTGTTGTTGATCGGACCGTTTCCAGTGTTCCGTCGGGGACTGCTGCTCTAAACTCATCTTCTTTCTCGTCTTCTCATTAGCGGCACCGTTGTCTCTGCCCTGTATCTTCCTTGCGACTTGGACTGCATCTTCAAATTTTAACCAAACAAATGCATCAAGATGTCCTTAATTTAGAGTTGATGCTAGAGTTGAAGTTGTTCACTATTAACATGTATTTTTGTTTTGAGTTTTAGGTAGGAGGCTTCTGCGACGTCGTGCAGTGTAAGGAAGTAAAAGGCAAATAAAAAACTTTTTTATATTACGTATCCTTTTGTAGAGGCGAGAAAATGGTATCTCAAATTTTATACCACACTTCTAATAGTTATTTATTGGGGAAGATCATCTTGTCACCTGTGAAAGCTGTAGACACGCTAATTTTGACATTGTGGCGAGTAGATCTCGTATTATATTATGATGCCCAAAAGCGGCCCTCCCGGTCGAATTTTTTTAAAATGGTCTTCAATTTTCTGACAAGTTTGAATAACGGTGAAATATGCATTCATGATTTGAGCACATTGTTGGTCTGAGCATATGTGTACATTCTTCAGTCGTATCAACTCAAGCCTGTACATTCTTCTCTTTAAAGTCCATGCAGAGCAAGTCTATACATCCCTCAAGTCTATACATTCCTCAAGTCTATATATTCCTCTAAGTCTATACATTCATCTAAGTCTATACATCCATTTCCTCTAAGTCTATACATCCCTCTAAGTCTATACATCCCTCAAGTCTATACATCCCTCAACTCTATACATTCCTCAAGTCTATATATTCCTCTAAGTCTATACATTCATCTAAGTCTATACATTCCCCACCAAAGTCTACACATTCCCACCAAAGTCTATACATTCCCAACCAAAGTCTATACATCCATCTCAAAGTCTACACATTCCCACCATAGTCTATACATTCCCAACCAAAGTCTGTACATCCATCTCAAAGTCTACACATTCCCACCAAAGTCTATACATCCCCCAACCGAAGTCTATACATTCCCACCAAAGTCTATACATCCCCAACCAAAGTCTATACATTCCTAACCAACCAAAGTCTATACACTCCCACCAAAGTCTATACATTCCTCTCAAAGTCTATACATTCCTCCAAAGTCTGTACATCCTCTCAAAGTCTATACATTGGCTTCCTCCAAGTCTATACGTTCATATCTTTACCTACGTTACAAAGTCTGTACATCCTCTCAAAGTCTATACATTGGCTTCCTCCAAGTCTATACGTTCATATCTTTACCTACGTTACAAAGTCTGTACATCCTCTCAAGTCTACACATTGGCTTCTTCCAAGTCTATACATTCCTATCTTTACCTATGTTACAAAGTCTATACATTGGCTTCCTCCAAGTCTATACGTTCATATCTTTACCTACGTTACAAAGTCTGTACATCCTCTCAAAGTCTATATATTGGCTTCCTCCAAGTCTATACGTTCATATCTTTACCTACGTTACAAAGTCTGTACATCCTCTCAAGTCTATACATTGGCTTCCTCCAAGTCTATACGTTCCTATCTTTACCTACGTTACAAAGTCTGCACATTCCTCAAAGTCTGTACATTCGATCTTCAGCAAGTCTGTACATTCAAAGTAAAGATGTCTCAAATGAATAATCAGAAAATGTTAGAAAAATACAAAAACATGAGAAAATTTTAGTAAAGAAAAGAACTTATAAAAAGAAATTCAATAAAATAAAATCACAAAAAAGGTTATAAGAAAATACAAAAAAAATCGAAAAAGGAGGTTATTAAAAATACACAAAAATTCAAAAAAGTTATTTCTAATACATAAAAATAAATAATTTTATATAGTAAGAAGAAATCAATAAAAAGATATATACTAATACATATATTAATATGACCTATCTTTAATCTAATCTTTATTAATCTCTAATTAACACTAATCATCTTATCTCTCTATTCCCTTCCCTATCTCTCACGTAACTCACCCCACCTCATTGTTCTCTCCCCATGACACACGCATGCACACACATCCACTCACATGCACTCCTCACTGTACACTCCCCCCACCCTCTCTGTCTCTTTCTTTCACTCTCACCCCACTGCACACATCCCCCTCCCCTGCGGCACACACACACACCCACTTCCCTCTCCCAACCGTGAGACTTTCTCACACTCACTCTCCCCCTCTCTGTTTTGGAAAGCACTTACTCTCTCCATCTCTGTTCTTTTTTCTCGAACCACCGTCGCCATCCCTGCCAACCCTCCGCTCCCACTGCAGAAGACGTCGGACGCCCCCCCCCCCCCACACTCACTCCTCAGACAGGCCCCTCTCCACCTCTCACGTTGCCACCTCCACCTCCCTCTTCCCCTTTTTTTTTTCTCTCCACGACAGCCACCTCCACCTCCTTTCTCTCCCACCTGCACCCACCACCACCGCAGGTCTCCCTGTCGCGACCACCTCCCTCACTCTCACACCACCGAAGCTCACGCAAGCCACCGCCCTCCTCTCCCCAGCTGCAACCAGCCACCATCCCTCTGCTCCCCCTCTCACTCTCGTCTTCCTCTCTCCCTCTCCATCTCCCTGCTCTCCCTCTCTTCTTCTCTCTCTCACACTTCTCTCATTCTCCCTCTCACTCTTTCTTCCCCTCTCCCCCTTCGATCTCTTCTCCCTTTCCCTCACTCTCTCTTTTCTCTCCCTCGGTTCTTTCCCTCCCTCAATCTCTTTCTAACCAAAAAAAAAGGGCTCAAAAGGTAGTTCGCAAGGGGGGGCCTCGTCGCCCGTGCCCCCCCCTCTTTGAATTTGGAGGCCGCAACGGGCCTCTGCCCGCCTCCTCCGGCCCCCTTCGGCCCCGCCTTCGACGCCGCACCGGCCACCCACCGTCACCCGCGACACCGCCACACCCGCCAACTCCCGAGCCCACGCCCGCGACGACGCCGCTGCCGGACCCCCCCCGCTCCCAACGTCGCCCCGGCGCCGTCCCCGCGACGCCACCGTCGCTCCGCCGCCGCCGTCCACCTTTGCGGCCGTCGACCCCCCCGTCGCCGCCGGCCACCGCCGGGCCTCCCCTTCTCACTCTCCCTTTCATTCCCTCTCTCTCTATCTCTCTGTCTGCACTCCCTCTCTCCTTCTCACCTCCCCCTCTCTTCTCTCTCGTTCCCTCTCTCTTTCTCCCCCTCTCATCTCTCTCGTCTCTGCTTCTCTCTCATCTCTCTCCCTCTCCATCCGATCTATCTCTCTCTTACTTTATTTTTCTTATTTTTTTCTCTGCTCTCCCTCACTCTCTTTTTCTCTCTCTTCCTCCCATCGTCTCTCCCCCGTCTCTGTCCCACCCCCTCTCTGTTCTCTCCCTTTCTCTCCATCTCCCTCTCCCCATCGTCTTATCCCTCTCATCTTTTCTCTTTTTTTTTATTACTCTCTCTCTCTTCCATTTCCCCGTCTCTCTTTCTCTCCCTCTGCAACCTCTCTCTCTCCCCCCCTCTCTCTCTCTCGATCTCCCTCTCTCACTTCTTTTTTCTCTTTTTTTATTCCCTTTCCCACCGTCTCTCTCTCCCTCTCGATCTCTCTCTCCATCTCACTTCTTTTTTTGTTTTTTTACCTTTTTAATCCCTCTCTCTCTCCCCATCCGATCTCTCTCTCTCTCTTCTTTATACCCTTTTAATCTTTTTTTAACTTCCCCTTTTTTTCTCTCTCCCCCCATCGCACCCCCCCTCTTTCTCACAGTTGCTCTCTAATCCCCCTCTCTCTAATATCCATGCACACAGCCCCTCCTGTACACTTGATCGCTCTGCTCTCTCATTCTCCTCTCTCTTCTCCATCCTCCCTTGATCCCCACGTAACAAGGTTCTGACTTAAACATCGGAGGGTTGTCCCCTGGGGTATCACCCATGACTCCTTCCGACGTCATTCCTCTGGTATTTGTAGGCTTTTGTAGACGGCAAAAGAGTGTCGTCACCCTCGGGGGAAGAGGAAAAACAATGATGCAAATGATTAAACAATGACGATGGTGAAAGGGTGATCGCCAGAGAGGTATAGACGGCGGAAGTCGGCGTCTACCCTCGTCTGTCTTAGAAGATGGAAATGACGAGATCAACTCAAGGAGAGAAAGAAAATAGGGATGCGAAATGGACTCCGGTACGTGGCGGAGATAGGGGTCGGAAGACCCTCTCACGCAAACTGACCCCTTCCCGGTAAGCGTGACTTACCGTTTCACGAGTAGTTTTTCATATACCGGAAAATCTGAGAATCTAAGTAACAGAAAGGGAGAGGCACGAAGACTCAGAATCCGCAACGGAATATCGTTCGCCAGACAATTATAAGGACAATACGAACAAAGACATACCACCACAAGACATTGGTCTTTGTGGGGTTCTAACAGCGATGCAATAATATCAATCACTAATGAATATATACATATATATTAAGACCGCCGCAAGACATTGGCCTTACGGGATTTTTACTGCGGCATAAATAATAAATATTATATGTACACACCACCGCGAGACATTGGCCTTTGCGGGGCTTTTGCAGCGATGTAAATAATAAATATAACTATATCAAAAGACCACCGCGAGGTATTACCCTCCGCGGGGTTTTTTTATTATAATAACTATATGTATATAACGAGAAAAGAAAAAGGGGATCAAATAAACCGCCGCGAGATGTTACTCTCTGCGGGGTTTTAGAACGATGATAGGGGGATGCGAAAATTAAATGGTTAGGGGTTAGGAGGTTAGCGTGCAGAAATTGAATTACTGGAATGAAGATGGTCGCGGGAGATGACCCACCGCACCAGTTAGATAAGACCACCGTGAGGAACGAGTTCCTTGATCGGGGTCAGATTAGAAGAATGCAGAAAATTAAACCACCGCGAGGAACGAGTTCCTTGATCGGGGTTGGAATTGAAAGTGCAGAAAATTAACCACCGTGAGGAACTAGTTCCTTAATCGGGGTTGGAATTGAAAGTGCAGAAAATTAAACCACCGCGAGGAACGAATTCCTTGATCGGGGTTGGAATGAATGTACAGGAAATTAAACCACCGCAAGGAACGAGTTCCTCGATCGGGGTTGAAACAAATGTACAGGAAGTTAAATCACCGCAAGGAACGAGTTCCTCGATCGGGGTTGAAACGAAAGTAAGGGGGATTAAATAAACCGCCGCGAGATGTTACTCTCCGCGGGATTTTGAAGCAGTGATAGGGGAGAGTTAGAGTCAAGCAGTTAACGGTTAAGATGTTAGAATGCGGAAATTAAATTACTGAAATAAAATGGTCGCGGGAGATAACCCACCGCACCAGTTAGATGAGACCACCGTGAGGAACTGGTTCCGTCAACGGGGTTTAAACAGAAAGTAAATAACAAGAGAAGGGGAAGGGAAGTGTGATCGTCAGGGGCTGAGAACCCCACAGGAAATGTCCTTATCGCGTTCGCCGCCGAAGCGGGAGCAGTGCGGGTCCTCTCTTCCTCTTCGATCGGCCGGCCGACGAAGAGGGCCTTGCTTTGGTTACCCTGATTTTATTATGCTTTTTTTGTTTTACTTTTTGTTATTATATTTTTTGGGGGTTTTATTGCTTTTATTACTTTTTTTATGCTTTTATGTCTTTTAGAGAGACGTGAGAAGATAAAGAAAGAAACCGAGAGGTGGATGATAGAATAAGATAATATGATATAAGGAAAAACCACTAAGAAAAATATAGGTAGGGTGAGAGACGTATTTTAGACAAAACAGAAGAGAACGGGGATGGAGATCTAACGATATGTGATAACAAGAAGAGAGAGAAGATAGACTTGTTTTTAGACAAAATAGAGAAAGATAAGGGTGGAAATTTAACAACAAATAACAATAATAAGGGAGAGAACAAGAATAGAATGGTGAAGGTGATGGTCGGGTACCTCAAAAGTAGGAGGAATGGCCGAGTTTATAGCCCCGAACTGAGGGTACGCGAGTTGCTCCTCCTCCTCTTTCGGCCGACTGAAGAAGCGGGCTCCCGGACTGGTTAACCCTGCACAAAGAATAAACAACAAAAAATAGAGAACTAAATGAGAACGACGATGGTGTAGTATCAATTCTTTAGAAAATGATATCGAAAATAATATAAACGAATACGCACCTTGCTGGTGGTGTTTGAAACCCCTTTTAGAACTAAAGGGTGGTGGAATGATATGATGGATAAGTAAACAAGACTTCCTCGGGGAGATAAATGCAATATGGATGATGCATGCATACAGTGTAACAAATGAAATAAAGACAAAGCAGGGCAAAGGGAGACGCAAGAACTTGTTGGGAAAAGCTGTTGACAGGCTTTGAATGAGCTCCTTCAGGACGAGGACGACGCGGGCAGACGGCGTGCCGGAACAGCCTTCCTTCTGTATTCGTACACCCAGGAACTCGACTCCCTTTATTTCACGGGCCTCAACATAGACCGAACCGGAATCTCTCTTTTCAATCCGAACAAACCCCTACACACACTCACAAACGCATACGCGCACAAGCATACAAGCATACATACATGCATATGTATGTATACGTAGTTATATGTTATTCATTCAACTATGGAGAGAAAATGATGAAAATAACAAGAATACAAGTGGACATGTACTAAAAATCATAAATATAAACATAGAAATATGTATACAGGAGAGACAAAGAAGGAGAAGGCTAGAGAAAGAAAGATGGGGGAGAGAGGGAGAGAACTCTCTTTTTTTTAGTACTCTTTTTTGAAAGAAATTTAAGAAAAGATAATTCAAATGGAGATAGAAAAATGGTGAGGGGTGAAAGGGTTTAGAAAGAAATACTAGGAATAGAGAGAGAAAAATATAAAGATAAGAATGGATGAAGATTTTATATTAATAAGATTATATGTACAGGAGGGGCTGTGTGCATGGATATTAGAGAGAGGGGGATTAGAGAGAAACTGTGAGAAAGAGGGGGGGGTGCGATGGGGGGAGAGAGAAAAAAAGGGGTAGTTTAAAAAAGATTAAAAGGGTATAAAGAAGAGAGAGAGAGAGAGAGATCGGATGGGGAGAGAGAGAGGGATTAAAAAGGTAAAAAAAACAAAAAAAGAAGTGAGATGGAGAGAGAGGGAGAGAGGGAGAGAGGGAGAGAGAGACGGTGGGAAAGGGAATAAAAAAAGAGAAAAAAGAAGTGAGAGAGGGAGATCGCGAGAGAGAGGGGGGGAGAGAGAGAGGTTGCAGAGGGAGAGAAAGAGAGACGGGGAAATGGAAGAGAGAGAGAGTAATAAAAAAAGAGAAAAGATGAGAGGGATAAGACGATGGGGAGAGGGAGATGGAGAGAAAGGGAGAGAACAGAGAGGGGGTGGGACAGAGACGGGGGAGAGACGATGGGAGGAAGAGAGAGAAAAAGAGAGTGAGGGAGAGGAGAGAAAAAAATTAGAAAAATAAAATAAGAGAGAGATAGATCGGATGGAGAGGGAGAGAGATGAGAGAGAAGCAGAGATGAGAGGGGGAGAAAGAGAGAGGGAACGAGAGAGCAGAGAGGGGGAGGTGAGAAGGAGAGAGGGAGTGCAGACAGAGAGATAGAGAGAGAGGGAATGAAAGGGAGAGTGAGAAGGGGAGGCCCGGCGGTGGCCGGCGGCGACGGGGGGTCGACGGCCGCAAAGGTGGACGGCGGCGGCGGAGCGACGGTGGCGTCGCGGGGACGGTGCCGGGGCGACGGTGGGAGCGGGGGGGTCCGGCAGCGGCGTCGTCGCGGGCGTGGGCTCGGGAGTTGGCGGGTGCAGCGGTGTCGCGGGTGACGGTGGGTGGCCGGTGCGGCGTCGGAGGCGGGCCGGAGGAGGCGGGCAGAGGCCCGTTGCGGCCTCCAAATTCAAAGAGGGGGGCACGGGCGACGAGGCCCCCCCTTGCGAACTACCTTTTGAGCCCTTTTTTTTTGTTAGAAAGAGATTTAGGGAGGGAAAGAACCGAGGGAGAGAAAAGAGAGAGTGAGGGAAAGGGAGAAGAGATCAAAGGGGGAGAGGGGAAGAAAGAGTGAGAGGGAGAATGAGAGAAGTGTGAGAGAGAGAAGAAGAGAGGGAGAGCAGGGAGATGGAGAGGGAGAGAGGAAGACGAGAGTGAGAGGGGGAGCAGAGGGATGGTGGCTGGTTGCAGCTGGGGAGAGGAGGGCGGTGGCTTGCGTGAGCTTCGGTGGTGTGAGAGTGAGGGAGGTGGTCGCGACAGGGAGACCTGCGGTGGTGGTGGGTGCAGGTGGGAGAGAAATGAGGTGGAGGTGGCTGTCGTGGAGAGAAAAAAAAAAGGGGGAAGAGGGAGGTGGAGGTGGCAACGTGAGAGGTGGAGAGGGGCCTGTCTGAGGAGTGAGTGTGGGGGGGGCGTCCGACGTCTTCTGTAGTGGGAGCGGAGGGTTGGCAGGGATGGCGACGGTGGTTCGAGAAAAAAGAACAGAGATGGAGAGAGTAAGTGCTTTCCAAAAGAGAGAGGGGGAGAGTGAGTGTGAGAAAGTCTCACGGTTGGGAGAGGAAAGTGGGTGTGTGTGTGCCGTAGGGGAGGGGGATGTGTGCAGTGGGGTGAGAGTGAAAGAAAGAGACAGAGAGGGTGGTGAGAGTGTACAGTGAGGAGTGCATGTGAGTGGATGTGTGTGCATGCGTGTGTCATGGGGAGAGAACAGTGAGGTGGGGTGAGTTACGTGAGAGATAGGGAAGGGAATAGAGAGATAAGATGATTAGTGTTAATTAGAGATTAATAAAGATTAGATTAAAGATAGGTCATATTAATATATGTATTAGTATATATCTTTTTATTGATTTCTTCTTACTATATAAAATTATTTATTTTTATGTATTAGAAATAACTTTTTTGAATTTTTGTGTATTTTTAATAACCTCCTTTTTCGATTTTTTTGTATTTTCTTATAACCTTTTTTGTGATTTTATTTTATTGAATTTCTTTTTATAAGCTCTTTTCTTTACTAAAATCTTCTCATTTTTTTGTATTTTTCTAACATTTTCTGATTATTCATTTGAGACATCTTTACTTTGAATGTACAGACTTGCTGAAGATCGAATGTACAGACTTTGAGGAATGTGCAGACTTTGTAACGTAGGTAAAGATAGGAACGTATAGACTTGGAGGAAGCTAATGTATAGACTTGAGAGGATGTACAGACTTTGCAACGTAGGTAAAGATATGAACGTATAGACTTGGAGGAAGTCAATGTATAGACTTGAGAGGATGTACAGACTTTGTAACGTAGGTAAAGATATGAACGTATAGACTTGGAGGAAGTCAATGTATAGACTTTGAGAGGATGTACAGACTTTGTAACGTAGGTAAAGATATGAACGTATAGACTTGGAGGAAGCCAATGTACAGACTTTGGAGGAATGTATAGACTTTGAGAGGAATGTATAGACTTTGGTGGGAGTGTATAGACTTTGGTTGGTTAGGAATGTATAGACTTTGGTTGGGGATGTATAGACTTTGGTGGGAATGTATAGACTTCGGTTGGGGGATGTATAGACTTTGGTGGGAATGTGTAGACTTTGAGATGGATGTATAGACTTTGGTTGGGAATGTATAGACTTTGGTGGGAATGTGTAGACTTTGGTGGGGAATGTATAGACTTAGATGAATGTATAGACTTAGAGGAATATATAGACTTGAGGAATGTATAGAGTTGAGGGATGTATAGACTTGAGGGATGTATAGACTTAGAGGAATGTATAGACTTGAGGAAATGGATGTATAGACTTGGGAAATGGATGTATAGACTTAGAGGAATATATAGACTTGAGGAATGTATAGACTTGAGGGATGTATAGACTTGCTCTGCATGGACTTTAAAGAGAAGAATGTACAGGCTTGAGTTGATACGACTGAAGAATGTACACATATGCTCAGACCAACAATGTGCTCAAACCATGAATGCATATTTCACCGTTATTCAAACTTGTCAGAAAATTGAAGACCATTTTAAAAAAAATTCGACCGGGAGGGCCGCTTTTGGGCATCATAATATAATACGAGATCTACTCGCCACAATGTCAAAATTAGCGTGTCTACAGCTTTCACAGGTGACAAGATGATCTTCCCCAATAAATAACTATTAGAAGTGTGGTATAAAATTTGAGATACCATTTTCTCGCCTCTACAAAAGGATACGTAATATAAAAAAGTTTTTTATTTGCCTTTTACTTCCTTACACTGCACGACGTCGCAGAAGCCTCCTACCTAAAACTCAAAACAAAAATACATGTTAATAGTGAACAACTTCAACTCTAGCATCAACTCTAAATTAAGGACATCTTGATGCATTTGTTTGGTTAGAATTTGAAGATGCAGTCCAAGTCGCAAGGAAGATACAGGGCAGAGACAACGGTGCCGCTAATGAGAAGACGAGAAAGAAGATGAGTTTAGAGCAGCAGTCCCCGACGGAACACTGGAAACGGTTCGGTCAACAACACAGCAACAACCGAGTTGGAGCGAAAAGGGCAACAAAAGGGCACGATGACCCTGATGTCAAGCAATTGAATTGATCATATAAAAATATATATATATATATATATATATATATATTTATATATATATATATATATCTCATCCATGTGCATCTTGTTGATTAATTGTTTTCTATGAAAGCTGCGGAGTACGGAAGATATTAATTAATGGATCGAAAAACCACAAAGAGTAATTAATAAGACGAGGCACATGCACAGCACCACATGCATGCAACCTAATTAATATAATACAATACAGGAGGGGTTGGTTGCGCTTCGTGTATTAGAGTATATATGGGAGCCCAAATTAATTAATTGGCAGGACCAATATTAATTTTAATTTCAAATAAAAATATATACACTCTTTAATTAAGATGCCAAAATACGCGTCCTTGTCCTCTTCATAATTTGAAACAAATTAAAAGGGTGTTTGGTTGCGTTTTTTCCCACTTTCTCTCTCAAATTTAAAAAAGAGAGAGAGAACTCACTTATGGGGTGCTTGGTACGACTCTCTTAAATTTTAGGGAGAGAATTTACTCCCGTACAAATCTTCCTAAAAAAAAAATAACTTCCTACCAATTTTTTTTTTGAAACCGCACATTCTCCCCCGTGCGTCCCCTCCCCCTCCCTCGACCGATCGGATATCCCCTCCCCCTTCCCTCCCCGACCGGCTCCGGCGACCACCCCCCCTCCCCCGCGGCCCCCCCTCCCTTCCCCGTCCCCGGCGAACCCCCCCACCCTTCCCCGTCCCCGGAGACCACCCCCCCTGCGGCCCCCCTCCCTTCCCCGTCCCCGGCGAACCCCCCCTCCCTTCCCCGTCCCCGGCGACCACCCCCCCCCCCCCGCGGCCCCCCTCCCTTCCCCGTCCCCGGCGAACCCCCCCTCTCCCTCCCCTCCCCTCCCCTCCCTGGCGCCCCCTGCGGCCCCCTCCCCTCCCCCCGACGGCGGCCCCCTCCCCTCCCTCGGCAGCTTCCCCCGCCCTGCGGCGCCCTCCCCTCCACCGGCGGCTCCCCCCCTCTTCTTCTCTCTCTCTCCCACTCTCTCCGTTCACTCTCTCTCTCTCTCTCTCTCTCTCTCTCTCTCTCTCCACGGCACCCTCCCCTCCCGACGGCTTCCCCCTCTCCCCTGCGACGCCCTCCCCTCCCCCGACGGCTTCCCCCTACCCCTACGGCACCCTCCCCTCGCCCCGACGGCGCCCTCCCCTCCCCCGACGGCTTCCCCCTCCCCCCTGCGGCACCCTCCCCTCCCCCCGACGGCGCCCCCTCCCCTCCCCCCGGCAGCTCCCCCCGCCCTGCGGCGCCCTCCCCTCCCCTGGCGGCTTCCCCCCCTGTAACGACCCGAGAATCCGATTACCGGGAAGGCCCGATAATCCGAGACTCGCACCGCCACCCACGAGCCCGAAGACTCGGAAGGGTTAAAAGGATGGTGTGGAAACTACACAAGTATCACAAATAATTGCAGAAATTAAACAGTTATAATATTAAGCAGGAAATAAATTAACAATTTACATGGTCCACAAGGAATAACAACAGCATCAGTATTCCACGACTAGTACAGTGACAAGAAAGAAAAGTACAGCTACACGGGGCATACCCCGGCTCTGACCTCTGGCACTACCCCTGGGCACCCGCACCACGCTGCGCTCCTGACGCGCTCCCCGAAGGTGGCGTCTCACCTGAAACACGGTGAAAACACGCAGGGAATGAGTCTCGGAACAAGACTCAGTAAGGATCACTCGAACCCTACCTCGAAAAACGAGAACCCACTACACTAGCGGTAGGAAAGTACCTCGGAAAGGAAAGCCCTGTACTCTACAGAACTAGACCCTACGGCACGTAAACCGACACACGTGCCACGGTACGAGAAGACCGAAACTCAACGGTCGAACCGCCAAAATCCGAAGGTCGGAAACACACGACTGACAGTCTGTCACTCCGTACTCGACAGGAGTACCACCCACTAGAAGCACAGCCGGTAGCGTCCCCTGACGTCTTACACTGCACCGCAGGTGAACCGCCTGACATGGTAGGCCCTACCCGAGGCGCAAACACCGTACAAGTAACCACAAACAAGTGACTAGCTGGGGTCACGCCCGTCGACGTGGGTCCAACCGCCCCCAACCACGTGTGCACACACAGACCACGCGTCCTAGGTCTGGCCCTCTGACCGGTTTTCCCCTGGCACTGGACTCTGATGGGACGAGGGGCCTACGGTAACCAGTCCACAAACCGTCTCGACAGGTGGGTGCCCGTACACCACTCCCAGGTGAGACCAGCACCTCGTACTGGTGGGCTACGACTAGTGGAGGGTCACTGAAGGAGTAGACTCTCGAGTCAACGGAAAACGACGTCCGAGTCCGACAACGTGTGGGAATCACCCCACGCACTAGCTCCGTTAAGCGGCGCCACGGTCGGAGAAGAAACAGACGCACCGCCCACGGCCAAACTCATGACCAAGGCAAACGGAACCTCCGGACACCAAAGACACAGTCACGGAACTCCACGGGGTGCCCGGGACGCACACACGGCCCAAGGGAAACACCCAACAACAGCCAGATCGCGCTAGGGATACCCAGCGCGACACGGAAGAACGCGCTAGGGAACCCTAGCGCGACAGGGAAGATCGCGCTAGGTCTTCCTAGCGCGACAGGGACCATCGCGCTAGGTCTCCCTAGCGCGACAAGGATGATCGCGCTATGACCCCATAGCGCGACAAGAACTGCCTCCTGTTCATCTTCTCCGATGAACGCGCTTGGTCGGGGCAGCGCGACCTCCAAGAACGCGCTACTGGAGTATAGCGCGTTCTCAGTCCGCGGCCGAAAACGGTAAGAACGCCCAAAAATTCTAACCACGCCCCCATGCCTCCATAGGAGAGGGGGAAGACCCCTGGGGACCCCTAGCATGATTCTAGGCCATCAAAACACGAAATCATGCCTCAAATCCATAGATCGGGCGAGCTCTCCCCAAATCATGAAAAAACCCAAAAACGCTCAAATGATCCCCTCTCGGCCTCCCCGCGGCCTATAAATCACGGAAAAGAACGGCATGAGGCTAAGGAACGTCACCCTACCTCAATGGAGCGAATGCTCCGCCGGATCGATCACGAATCACGAAGAATGCTCGAAGCTTCACGAACTCCCCACGCACCCCACGCTTGTCGCACGCCCACGAGATCGCCTCACCGTCGCCCACGCGTCCGCGCCGTCGCCCCGCCGCCGTTCGAAGCCGGAGAGGGGCTCGCCGCGTCCGAATGGGAGAGAGGGAGAGAGAGGAGGGCTCACGGTGGGAAGAAACGGAGGAAGAAGAAAGAGAGGAAAGAGAAAGGGGAAAAGAAAAGAAAAGGAATTAGGGCTATATAGAAAATCTGAATTTTCGGAAAAATACCGAAAAATAGAAAAATACATTTCCGGAATCCTCGGAACGCACCGATCGCAACGGTACCACTCGTGCCCGGGTGAACTGCCCGGTTCGCCCGCAGCGAGCTTCCGAAGGAAAAGCCGAAACACACACCGGGAATCGGAAAACACGCGCAGAAAAGCCGCGGAACGCCTCCGGGCCTCCGAAACGACTCCGGATCGCGCCGATCCGAACACGAAAGATGTCCGAAACGAAATTTCGGACACAACAGAGTCGGACACTCCAAAAACCAGATCCGGGACCCACGAAGAAGGATCCGAAAGGTCCGGGATATTACAGCCCTCCCCCCTTAAGGAATTTCGTCCTCGAAATTGAGAACAACCAAAGGGGAAAGAAGAGGAAGACTCACTCAAACAGATACGGGAACTGCTGACGCATCTCGTCCTCACGTTCCCACGAAGCCTCACCACCAGAGTGTCGTTGCCACACGACCTTTACCAAGGGAATGACCTTGTTCCGCAGGCGCTGCTCTCGCCTATCCTCCATGCGGATCGGAAACTCTGGGAGAGAAAGATCTGGAGTCACCTCAGGCCAAACAGAAAACTCGAGCACATGAGAGTCATCGGGCATATACTTCCGCAACATCGAGACGTGAAACACGTCATGCACCGACGCCAACTCAGAGGGTAACTGCAACCGGTAAGCAACCTCACCGATGCGCTCCACAATCGCGAAAGGACCAATATAGCGGGGACTCAGCTTCCCACGCCGTCCAAAACGCATCACCCCCTTCATCGGAGAAACTCTCAAGAACACATGATCGCCCACGGCGAACTCGAGGGGCTGCCGCCTACGGTCAGCATAGCTCTTCTGCCGACTCTGGGCCGCCAACATGTTCTGACGAACCAGGTGCACAACATTCACACATTGCTGCACCAACTCCGGTCCCGTCAAAACGCGCTCACCCACCTCAAACCAATCAAGTGGAGTCCGACAAGGACGCCCATACAGAGCCTCATAGGGAGCCATGCCGATGCTCGAATGATAGCTGTTGTTATAGGCAAACTCCACCAACGGTAGGTGATGAATCCAACTCTCCTGCCACTCCAGGCAGCAGGATCTCAGCATGTCCTCCAAGGTCTGAATGGTACTCTCGGACTGACCATCTGACTGTGGATGATACGCTGAGCTAAATGCCAACTCCGTGCCAAGAGCTCGCTGGAAACTCCTCCAGAATCCAGAAGTGAAGCGCGGATCCCGATCCGACACGATCGAAATGAGAATCCCATGCAACGGCACGACCCGCTCCACATACAGACGAGCCAACTTAGGCACGCTCCAGCTGACCTTGACCGGTAGCAACCGCGTCACCTTCGTCAGCCGATCCACCAGCAACCAAATACTGTCCTGCCCACTCGGGGTCCTCGGCAACCCCACCACAAAGTCCGTGGTCACATGGTCCCACTTCCAAGCAGGAACATCCAAGGGCTGGAGAGTACCTCCTGGTCACTGATGCTCCGCCTTCACCTGCTGACAGATCAGGCACCTGGCCACAAATTCGGCAACATCTCTCTTCATGCCAGGCCACCAGAACTGCCTCCGCAAGTTCCGATACATCTTCGTCGCACCCGGGTGCACAGTGTACCTGCTCCCATGAGCTTCACGCAACACCACACGACGAACCTGCTCCTCAGCTGGGACGTACAACCTGCCACGAAACCTCGCGGCACCGTCCTCACCGAGCTCTACGTCAGCCATAGCCAGAATCCGGGGCAACTCAGGGTCCGCATGCTGAGCCTTTGTCACCTGACGACGGATAGCTGGAGTGACAGTCAGACTCGCAAGCACTGCCAACCCTCGCTCCTGGGGAATCTTGAGCCTGAAAGATACCTCGGGCACTTGTTCCCAGAGCCTCCACCTCCTCAACATCAAGGCACTGACCGCAACCTTCCGACTCAAGGCATCAGCAACGACATTCATCCTGCCCGGCTGATAAGACAGGGTGAAGTCATAGTCCTTCATGAACTCCATCCAACGCCTCTGTCTGAGGTTCAGATCTCTCTGCGAGAACACATACCTCAAACTCTGATGGTCAGTGAACACCTCGAACTTCTCACCGTACAGATAATGCCTCCAGATCTTCAGCGCGAAGATCACTGCTGCCAATTCAAGGTCATGGGTAGGGTAGTTCTCCTCATGGGGCTTTAGCTGCCGAGATGCATAAGCCACCACTCTACCATGCTGCATCAGAACAGCACCCAATCCGACGCCGGAAGCATCTGTACACACCACAAAACCTCCCGATCCAGAAGGCAAAACCAACACCGGAGCCGAGGTGAGCAACCTCTTCAGTTCCCTGAAGCTCTGCTCACACTCCTCGGACCAAACGAAAGGCACATCCTTCCGCGTGAGCCTCGTCATCGGGGTCGCAATGCGGGAAAAATCCTGGATAAACCGGCGATAATAACCCGCAAGCCCCAAGAAACTCCGGATCTCCGTCACCGACCTCGGCCTCGGCCACTGCATTACTGCCTCGACCTTGGCGGGGTCCACGGAAATGCCATCACCAGAAATCACGTGCCCCAGAAAGTGTACCTCGCTGAGCCAAAACTCGCACTTGCTGAGCTTCGCATACAACTGGTGATCTCGCAACGTCTGCAGCACCACACTCAAATGGCACGCATGCTCCTCAGCAGACTGCGAATAAACAAGGATGTCATCCACAAAGATGACCACGAACTGGTCCAAATACGGATGGAACACCCTCTGCATCAAGTCCATGAAGGCTGCCGGGGCATTGGTGAGCCCAAACGGCATCACCAGAAACTCATAATGCCTGTACCTCGTACTGAATGCAGTCTTCTCCACATCGGACTCGCGAATTCTCAGCTGATAGTAACCGGACCGCAAATCAATCCGCGAGAACACTCGCGCAGACTGAAGCTGGTCGAACAAATCATCAATCCGCGGTAACGGATACTTGTTCTTAATGGTCACTTCATTCAGCTGCCGATAGTCAATGCATAGCCGCAGACTACCGTCCTTCTTCTTCACAAACAACACGGGCGCACCCCAAGGGGAAAAGCTCGGACGAATATACCCCTTGGCCAGCAGTTCCTGCAACTGCGCCCTCAGCTCCCTCAACTCAGCGGGGGCCATACGGTAGGGAGCCTTCGCCAAAGGTCCCGTACCAGGTACAACCTCAATCACGAAATCGATCTCCCGCTGGGGAGGTAATCCAGGCAACTCCTCAGGAAAAACATCGGGAAACTCGCACACCACCGCAATGTCCTCGACATCCGGCTCCATCCGGTCAGACACAACCACTGACGCGAGAAAACCCTGACAACCGGAATCAAGCAACCGACGTGCTCGAATAGCAGAGATAAGAAATCGAGAAGAGGCGGAACGGATACCTTGGAAATAGAAGGTCCTCTTGCTCGGATGCTGGAAGTAGACCCTCTTTATCCCACAATCCACCACCGCTCCATGAGTCTCTAGCCAATCCATGCCTAGAATCACATCGTAATCCCGAAGTTGCAACGCATACAACCTGCCTGGCATACTCCGCCCATCGATCCACACCGGAACCTGGTCGAAGCAATACGGAGTGACCATAAAGTCACCCGAAGGCAACTCCACTGCCAAATCACAAGACAACTGGGTCACCGGCTCCTCGACGCTCGACGCGAAATCCTCCGAAATAAACGAATGAGACGCGCCAGAATCGAACAAAACCCGAGCCGCACAACCCAAAATCTGAACGGTACCTTCCACGAGCTGCGACGCCACTGCCTCTGCCCTGGTCAAGTGCGTGATCTGGCCACGAGCCCTCTGCCTGCCTCCCACACTAGCTGACCTGGGTAGGGGCGGATACTGTCCCTGCTGCTGCTGCTGCTGCCTCTGCTGCTGGGGAACCTGCTGCTGCTGAGGAAACTGCTGCTGCGGCGGCCTCTGAGGACAGTCACGCGCCATATGCCCTGGCGGGTCACACCGAAAACAGATGATCGGCGCCGTGCACTGCCTGCCTGGGTGGGTCCCACCACACCGTGGACAAGGTCCTCGCGATCCACCCACTGATCCCTGACGCTGCAAAGGAAATGGCTGCTGTACACTGCCCGATGAAGCCTGCCCTTGATCCTTATGCTTCTTCTTGCGGAAATTCTTCGAGAGGAACTTCTTGACCTTCGAGCCAAAGGACGCAGATCTTGTCACCGAAGCTGCCGATGCCGGTACTCCTGAACCACCCGACGCATGCTGGAAGGAACCCTGCTGCTGGGTAGCCGACTGCTGGCTGCGACCTGACACGGACTGCCCCTGGCTGATCGGTCCTCGAGTCCTCTGCATATCCATCTCCAAGGAAATCGCAACACGAGACGCTGTCTCTAGATCAGTGGCCCCATTCGCGATCAAATGGTGCCTCAGCTCCAGCCTCAAGCCCTGCACAAACTGCGTGGTCCTCACCCTCTCATGCTCCATGATATGAGGTGCGTACCGACCCAGCTCGACAAATCGGGCCATGTACTGCAACACGGACATGTCACCCTGCACCAGCTCCAGAAACTCCCGCATCCGCTGCGTAGCCACGACATCTGGACAGTACGTACGCTCGAAAGCACTGACAAAGTCATCCCACTCGATCTGCTCAAGTGGACGAAGCTGAAAGGACGTCTTCCACTCGGAAGACCACCACCTCCGAGCCGTACCCTGCAACTGGTTGTAGGCCAACACCACTCTGTCCTCGGCAGCACTCTTCGCAGAACTGAACACCCGCTCCATCTCATCGAGCCAATCACGAGCCGCATCAGGGTCTGCCTGGCCGCTAAAGTAAGGTGGATGGAACTGCATGAAGTCCCTCACTGCTCGGCCTGGCCCACCCCTGACAAACGAGCCCTCAGCAGTCTCTCCGCCAAACTGCTGAGACATGAGATGGTACATGCCACGGAAGAAATCCTCGGCCCCCGGAGCTCTCGCAGCATCCGCGGCCTCGGTAGTTCCCGGAACTCCGCTATGCTCCTCCTGGTCCCTCTGGACCCCTTGCTGGATCTCCTGACCTCCAGCCGACTGCCCCTGCTGAGAGCGAGAACTCCTCCTCGGCGCCATCCTCGCTCCTGAAGCAAAAGACAGAAAAACACGGAAACGGCAATGTCAGAATAAAACACGCGGTGCCCAATGCAAGCGTCACATGTACATCATCGCTGTGGACTAGTGGACCACTACAATCACCTATGATTCTCATGTAATTCCACAACCGCGCTCTGATACCAGCTGTAACGACCCGAGAATCCGATTACCGGGAAGGCCCGATAATCCGAGACTCGCACCGCCACCCACGAGCCCGAAGACTCGGAAGGGTTAAAAGGATGGTGTGGAAACTACACAAGTATCACAAATAATTGCAGAAATTAAACAGTTATAATATTAAGCAGGAAATAAATTAACAATTTACATGGTCCACAAGGAATAACAACAGCATCAGTATTCCACGACTAGTACAGTGACAAGAAAGAAAAGTACAGCTACACGGGGCATACCCCGGCTCTGACCTCTGGCACTACCCCTGGGCACCCGCACCACGCTGCGCTCCTGACGCGCTCCCCGAAGGTGGCGTCTCACCTGAAACACGGTGAAAACACGCAGGGAATGAGTCTCGGAACAAGACTCAGTAAGGATCACTCGAACCCTACCTCGAAAAACGAGAACCCACTACACTAGCGGTAGGAAAGTACCTCGGAAAGGAAAGCCATGTACTCTACAGAACTAGACCCTACGGCACGTAAACCGACACACGTGCCACGGTACGAGAAGACCGAAACTCAACGGTCGAACCGCCAAAATCCGAAGGTCGGAAACACACGACTGACAGTCTGTCACTCCGTACTCGACAGGAGTACCACCCACTAGAAGCACAGCCGGTAGCGTCCCCTGACGTCTTACACCGCACCGCAGGTGAACCGCCTGACATGGTAGGCCCTACCCGAGGCGCAAACACCGTACAAGTAACCACAAACAAGTGACTAGCTGGGGTCACGCCCGTCGACGTGGGTCCAACCGCCCCCAACCACGTGTGCACACACAGACCACGCGTCCTAGGTCTGGCCCTCTGACCGGTTTTCCCCTGGCACTGGACTCTGATGGGACGAGGGGCCTACGGTAACCGGTCCACAAACCGTCTCGACAGGTGGGTGCCCGTACACCACTCCCAGGTGAGACCAGCACCTCGTACTGGTGGGCTACGACTAGTGGAGGGTCACTGAAGGAGTAGACTCTCGAGTCAACGGAAAACGACGTCCGAGTCCGACAACGTGTGGGAATCACCCCACGCACTAGCTCCGTTAAGCGACGCCACGGTCGGAGAAGAAACAGACGCACCGCCCACGGCCAAACTCATGACCAAGGCAAACGGAACCTCCGGACACCAAAGACACGGTCACGGAACTCCACGGGGTGCCCGGGACGCACACACGGCCCAAGGGAAACACCCAACAACAGTCAGATCGCGCTAGGGATACCCAGCTCGACACGGAAGAACGCGCTAGGGAACCCTAGCGCGACAGGGAAGATCGCGCTAGGTCTTCCTAGCGCGACAGGGACCATCGCGCTAGGTCTCCCTAGCGCGACAAGGATGATCGCGCTATGACCCCATAGCGCGACAGGAACTGCCTCCTGTTCATCTTCTCCGATGAACGCGCTTGGTCGGGGCAGCGCGACCTCCAAGAACGCGCTACTGGAGTATAGCGCGTTCTCAGTCCGCTGCCGAAAACGGTAAGAACACCCAAAAATTTTAACCACGCCCCCATGCCTCCATAGGAGAGTGGGAAAACCCAAAAACATAGTATCGGGCGAGCTCTCCCCAAATGTATCATGGTTAGTTAAAACTTACATTAAAAAAAGAGTATTAACCTTTTTAATCAAAATTTAAAAGTGAGCAAATCATTTCTATTAAGTGA
Source organism: Amorphophallus konjac (assembly GCA_022559845.1). Lineage (NCBI taxonomy): Eukaryota > Viridiplantae > Streptophyta > Magnoliopsida > Alismatales > Araceae > Amorphophallus > Amorphophallus konjac. The sequence goes on along the minus strand of JAHNEJ010001192.1, from coordinate 37,709 downwards.
AAGAATTTGTTTAAGATTAAAAAGCAATGACTCGTGTCGGCGATGGTGACGACCGAGAAGAACTGGCCAATGTTGTCGATGGAGAGAAGAGAGGGAGCGAGTGCAGACAACCACCGTAAAGTTTTAATTTGTGGAGAGAGATGATAGAGATTTTAAGATTAGTAAAAAGTAATAAGAAAGATATAAAACCATCCCAAGTATAACTTTTATTATTTAAATTTAAATTTACTTTTATTAAAAGTTAGTTAAAATATTTTTAAATATTTTCAAAGAATGGAACAATTAATAAAAAATATCCTTTGTAGATTGTGAACACAACACTTACAAAAATTACACAAAATACTCTAACTAATTAAGTCACATTTAAATTTTTGTTATAAACTTTTTATATTATATATTAAAAAATATTTTCTTATTGACACACAACGGCACCATACGATATGGTGCCGTATCACTGAAAGATCGGTACCACGGATGCTACAATTTTTTTTACAAAATTGCACATAAGAGGCATTATCATCTATTCACTCGAGCCTTTACCAATATCTGTACTTACAAGTGGCGTGTCTATCCCTCCTGCACATATTCCAAGAATGGCCACATCTTAATTGATATTAGTTGATAATATCATCGATTGTTCTCACGTCATCAATGGAACGTATTAGGTAAATGACACTAAGAAAGATATCCTGATTCCGTGTTTGTAGTAGGCTTCGAATAGACAGATGATTATGGGAGACAAGAAAGTGACCCATCAGATTCGCCGTGAAAACAGTTGAAGTAGACATTGCATTAAAACATGAATTTTAAAAAAATATCTTTCTTTTAAGTTTTTTTGCCAGATTATTTCTTTTATTTTATATTATTTTTAATATTTTTATATCAATAGAGCATTAAAAAATACTTGTAGTTCACCTCAATTGATGATTTAAAGAATATTCTAATTTCATTTAATGTAACTAATTTTTACATTTTTTAGAAAAACATCCTTACAAACTTAGTGAATTACGGAATAACTTGAGTCACCATTTTCTAAAAGCCCTTATAATATCTAAATTGTTTACAGTTAATCTCCTTATAAAAAGAAAGGTTTTTTACATGAAAACCATTGTTAGACATAAATTTGCAAAAAAATTACTCTTGAAAATGCATTAGCAGACATATCACTCTGTAAATTCTAATTGTGCAAAAATGCCATTCTAGTTAACTTCCATCGACGGAAAGACGAATATTCCATATAGATTATATTATTCTCATTAGTTAGATGTAAAATGACAAGAGTGCCCTTAAAGAGAGAGAGAGAGTATGCGGCCGCGATGCGTGGCACCGTGTCACCCTCCCGCAGTCGGGGATGGAGATGTTGATCGCGTTGGCGGTGAGAAGAGCGATGGGATTGACCTGGAAGAGGGCCGCCACCTCGGAGATCTGGAGGTCGGAGGGTGTTACCGACGAGGGCGTTGCAGGAGTCGGAGTCTGCGCAGGGCTCGATGGTGGACTTGACTACGGCGAGCCACTGGGACGCGCAGAGGCAGAGGAAGAGGGGGAGGGGGAGGCAGGGGGCCGTTGGCGACATGTAGCTAGGGTTTGGTTGCACGCGCTCGGCTCCGCTGCTCTCCTCCGCTGCCCTTTGTCACTTTGCACTTCGCCCTTCTTCCCGTCGGCAGTCATCAAATGCGGCGGGGAGGTCTGCTGGAGGTGGTGAAAGTGCGGGGCCGGCGACGTGGGGGAGGGCGGACCTTCCCCGCCTGTATCTCCTCCACTGCCACCTCCACGAGCCATCAACGCCACCCTTCTCTGCTGCGGATAACCCAACCCTCTCTCCCTGCTAACCTTCCCCCCCTCCACTCCTCTACACCACCTCTCACACACCGCGGGAGGACGCCCCACCACCGCACCCTCTCTCCGGTGAGCCACCCACTCCCCCTCCCTTCCACTCTTCTTCCCACTCCTCCCCGCCGGAGAACCTCTCCCACTCCTCCACTCTCCCTCTCCCATTTTTTTTCTCTCCCAGGAAACCTTCTCCCCTCCGGACAACATTCACTCTCCATCCTCTCCCTCACCCGCCACCAGCACTCCCGCCGCAGCCACCTCCCAGACAGACCTGCAGCGACCGCACCAACCTCCCCCTCTCACCCATGACACCTCCCAGCCGCAGCCCTTCTCTCCATCTCCCTGCACCTCACCGCGGCGATCCCCTCCTCTCACTGGCAACCTCTCATCCCTCCTCTCCGGCCACCACCGGCAGCAGCAGCATCTCCACCCGGCCGACCCTCCCATCTCCTCTCTCTTCTCGCCCTCTCACCCACGCTCTTCCTCTCACAACCTAACACCGGCTCCTCCTCCCTCTGGCCACCACCACCGACCGCAAGCTCTCCCTCTCTTCATTTTTCTCTCCCACACCGTCTCACCACAAACCGCACCACCGTCGCCCTCCCCATCTCACCGCACCATCGTCGCCGGCCTCATCTTCATGCAACCACCCCATTCTCCCCTCTCCCTTCTCTGCTGCGCGAACCCACACAGGCCGCACCCACCCTCCTCCTCTGCTGCGATACCCTCTCTTTCCCCATCTCTTTTCACCGCCACCGCCACGAACCGCTCTCACCCTCTCACTCTTCACACCTCGCCGCCCCCTCACCAGCACCTCTCTTCCCGTCGCCTGCACCCCCCTCCGGTCATCACCCCCGACCACCGCGAACCACCCCACTCCCTCTCCCTACACACCCTCCTCCCCCGCGGCTAACTAACCCCCCTCTCCTTCTTTCTCTAACCTGTCATACCCATCACCTTGCGCTGCCCTTCCATCTCCCTCTCCTTTGCTCACCATCTCCACCCTCCACGTTGCCTGCGCCCTCACCGCCGCCGCCGCCGCCTCACCCCAGTCACCACCGCGGAGCCCCTCTCCCACATCTCTTCTCTGCCACGTCCTCCACCGCACCCGAGGACGATGATAGTGGCGGAGGGCGGCGGAGTCGGTAGGGGGGAGGGCTACTCTGGCGAGGGTGGGGGTGTTTACGTCGGGAGGGAGGGGAGGGGTGTTAAAATACATTTTTATTTTATTTTATTTTAACTAGGGATATCTCGGTCTTTTATCATGTCGGGTTGAGATTAACCATGATTAAATTCTCGGGTAATAACATATGGTTACGGAGATGTCATTTTTGTACAATTAGAGTTTACAGAGTGATATGCCTGCTAATGCATTTCTAAGAGTAAAATTTTTATAAATTCATGTCTAACAATGATTTTCGTGCAAAAAAATCCTAAACATATAAAAACTATCAAAAAAGAATAATATTACGAGAAATGTTCTTAATTCTCATTTTCAATGTTAACACACACACACACACTCACACTCTCTCTCTCTCTCTCTCTCTCTCTCTCTCTCTCTCTCTCCCTATATATATATATATATATTTATATATATATTGGAGGGCGGGACTCTCTCTCTATCCGCAATCCCCACCATGACGCACCGGGTGTAGGTGCGTGCATGTGGGGAAGACCCCCGTACACCTCTTTCTCCTTCTCTCTTTCTGTGTGTGTGTGTGTGTTTTTTTTTTAACTCCAGATTAGCCTTAACTGTGGTTTGGTTAAGAAGCGTATACTGAAATCAACCGCAGTGACGTATTTCTGTAACGGAGCAGATTATAGGCATATTTCAGAAAATACTCAGATTAAGGGGAGGGGGATTGATCAGTTTCTCTAACTTTTTCACTTTTCAGAGGTTTTTGTCTGAAATTTTTTTGAATTTTTGGACAAAAACACCCTCACTTAAAAAGTTTATTTACACAAAATTATTGTCTCAAAGAGTGAGAAGGAGAGATTTAGAGATATAAATATACGATGGGAAAGAAATAGTTTACGAGAGATTATGGGTAATTTGATATTTTTAAAATTTAATTAAAGGCTAACAAGGTTAAATAAGAGATTTTAATGGACTGCCACCGGTTAATGATGGTAAGGATATTTTTGCAAATAGTATGACGTAGTTAGATTATTAATAATAAAATGGAAATTATAGGGATAATTTTGTAAATACATTTGTATGGAGGATAGTCTTAGAAAGATATCTCCCACAACCACTAATATATATATATATATATATTAGAAAAATAGCAATCCGGTGTTTCGTCCAGGGCTGTACTGATATCTGATATTGACAGATAAAAACAAGTGAAGCTTTCACTAATTCACTCGAAGGCCAGGTTGAGCTACAAGAATTGAATGATGAACTGTACTGGAAAAATCAAATCTGAAGAACAAACGAGACATCGAAAAAGAATGTATTGAAAAATGCTAGATGCGTGTGCTTGCTACTAAATGAATCTGCGGATGCTGTCCTCCACTGGGTACACAGGAGCTCAAAGCCTCGCCGGAATTTGTTCACTCGGCTGTTGAAGAGAAGGTATGCACTGGGACAAGGCAGCAACGAGCCTTCTCATGTCTTCTGAGGTGTGCGCAGCTGTTAGCGTCACGCGCAACCGGCAGGCATTGGGAGCCACCGCGGGAGGTCTGATTGCCGTTACATGGAAACCACACTCCAGCATGTGCTTGCTGGCATGGAGAGCAGCCTGCTCCGTGCCGACAACAAGTGATACGATGGGGCTGGTGGCTGGAAACTTGGTTAAGGCGGAGAACTCCTGCACCTTGCTCCACACTGCCTGCCTGCGCCAGGACTCCTTCTTGGCCACCGTCACAGCAGCTGCCAAGTTAACCAGAAGCTCAAACAAGTGAGTTTGCTGATCACCTCGATCAATACACGTTCTCGTACAGCTATATATGTATGCATGCATCCTGGAAGTGAACGTAGCTTGTGAATCCGGAGCTTACCATAACAAGCAGCTATGGTTGGCAGGGGAGAAGCAGTGGTGAAGATGTATGGCCGACCTCTTCCCTGGATCAGCTTCTTCCATTTCTTACTGCAGGCAATGAATCCACCAATGCAGCCTGTGGCCTTGCTCAGGGTGCCGACGCATATGTCAATCTGGTCTTCGATGCCGTACACCTCTGCGATGCCACCCCCGTTGTTGCCACAGACGAGCGTCGTATGAGCCTGTGAAAATAGCGAATTTCAGAGAGGTTGACAGACGACGTACTTTAGGCTGGGGAAGAAGAGATCGATGTCTCAGAGATCTCCTGATCTCTTGTGGTGGCGTTGTGCATGGCATATAGCAAGTTCACTTACGTCGTCTATGACAAATAAGAAACCGTGCTTCTTTCGGAGCTCAACGAGCTGGAGCATTGGGGCAAAGTCTCCTTCCATACTGAACAAGCTGCAACATGTGAATAGGCAAGATAAGAAGGAAGTTTGATAAAGATAATTAACTGGGATAATTAGTTGAAACCAAAGGTAATATATATAATTGGGAGAATAGCTAGCTAGCTAGCTAGCTATCGTTGTTAATTACCTGTCTGTGTAAACCACCTTCCTCTCAGCTTGACAATTGGAGAGAAGTTCGTCAAGGTGCTTCATGTCATTGTGCCGGTACACGAAGACATCGGCTTCCTGATGGCGCTCGACCATTCGAAGGCCATCAATTATAGACGCGTGGTTAAGGGCATCCGAGAAAATGGCGATCTTCTCGTGCTTGGCTGGCCTTCGGGCGGCAGCCGTGAGGGAGGCGACGCTTCCCAGAGCTGAAAGGAAGGCGGTGTTGGCAGCGAAGCCAGTGGGGGTGATGACACATGCCTCCTTCTTGGTCAGCTCTGCCAAGGTGTCCTCCAGTAGGCGATGGTAATCCGTGTGACCGCTGATCATGGAAGATGCTCTCGGACCCATCCCGTACACCAAGGCTGCCTGAACACAATTTGAACGCATGGGATACGCATTAAGTAAGCCTCTCCAAAGCAGAGGAGGAGATGAAGGAAGAAGAAGAAGAAGAAGAAGAGTTTAGGCATGTGGCAGTCTTGGGTCTGAGATATGAACCTTAGCCGCGGCCTTTCGAACAGCTGGGTGCGAGCTCAAGTTCAAGTAGTCGTTCCCGGAGAAGAGGACCATCTTTGTGCGGCCGGAGGCGGCGTCCATGGGGTTCTCCACTTCCACCTCCAGCAAGGTCCGGTCCCATGGCCCGGGCCCCTCGAACGTCTCGAGGTCGGCGAGAGGGTCCTCCGACGGGGTGGGCTTGGGGAGGCAGATGTTGGGGAAGTAACGCATGTAGTCGTTCTTGTCCACCTTGGACACCGCCCTCACCACCAACTCCTCCCACATGGCCGCTACTGATGCCATCTCCAACTGCAGAGGGGGGGGAAGGCACCTGTTTGTCTGAAGCTTGAGGAAGAAGGGGATCTAGGGTTTGGGGGGGGAGGATTAATCGGAGTAGGTGATGGCTTGTGGCTGTTGAGTGGGGCCGTGCGCTGAGCGACAGGGAGGAGGAGGCGCAAGCTTAATGGTGAAGTGAGGCTGCCTGTACGTTCGACTGGTTTATATGGGGAACTGGTGATGAAAGCCGGCCGGCAGCATAACTTCTATGGATCCAACCGAGCATAGAGTTGGACTGGGCGATGCTGGGTGTGCCATGAATCCCTCCTGATGAGAGCAGGAAATTAAGAAGGACCGAGTCATCGCGTTGAACAACGCACTCCAGATTCCCGATTCGTCCCTTGTTTGCTGCCCTAGCTAGCTCCTTGGACCATATTTGTTGTATAATTTTGGTCTTAGTTGCATAGACGCGCTTCTGATTAAGAAATTAATTGTTGAAGTCTGCTTCCGTGGGCTCTGACCCAGAAGGCGTGTGGGGAATGAGTGATGGTAACACTACCGTACAGTATTAAATTTAATTATATCGCCAAGATATTAACGTTAACAGTAAAATATATAGCTCTCTCTCCTCGGAAAACTATCCTCTTCACTCCGAGAAGAGGTGTAGCCAGTGTTATCAGAATCGGATCGGACCGGTTAATTGGACGGGTTCCCGTTCCAGTCAAATGGTAAAAAATACGGCACAAATAAATAAAAAAATATATAATTACTTATATTCGATTAAACTATTTAATTTGACACACAACTCAAGTCCACATCCTATGTCCCTACCCAAGGGTGAGCTCTCCAACATATAAAGTCAAGCAAGTCTTTCTAACTTCCAATATAGGACTAAATATAAAGGCTCTATTTCCAACATATAAATGAAGGCATTTGAATCAACATAAATGTTCTATTTCCAACAAGTAATTATAAGTTATTCTCTATATATATGTATATTTATTTATTTTGATCATTATATCTTATTTGAGTTATTTCTTATTATATTAGGTTATAGAATCGGGTCGGATCATATATCAATATTATAATGACATCACGATTCAAATCGGTTCTGTAATGCCCCGGGTTGTTCGGATCCTCGTTCGTGGGTCCCGGTTCTGGTTTCTCGGAGTGTCCGACTCCGTTGTGTCCAAAATTTCGTTTCGGACATCTTTCGTGTTCGGATCGGCGCGATCCGGAGTCGTTTCGGAGGCCCGGAGGCGTTCCGCGGCTTTTTCCGCGTGTGTTTTCCGATTCCCGGCGTGGGTTTCGGCTTTCCCTTCGGAACCTCGTTGCGGGTGAGCCGGGCCGTTCACCTAGGCGAGTATGGTACCGTTGCGATCGGTGCGTTCCGAGGATCCCGAGGGTGTGACTTTCTATTTTTCAGGATTTTTTCCGATTTTCTGGATTTTCCTATATATACCCCCCACCCTCTCTCTTCCTCTCATTTCTCACTCTCACCTTCTCTCTCTTCTCCCACTCTCTCCTCTCACTCTCTCCTCTCCGACGGCCGACGGACTGAGGCGGGGGCGAGGTGGGGCGATGCGGGCGAGGAGGACGGCGAGGATGGGTCGAGGATCGAGGCTCGAGGGCGCGGTGAAGCTCGGCCGTGGGTTCGTGGAACGGCGAGGCTTCAACGGCGTTTTCTTTGTGGATCGGCGTCCACGGTGCGCGAAATCTTCGGTGGAGGTAGGGTGATGGACCCCCAGCTCGTGCTCTTTCTTTTCCCGCAAGTTTCGTAGGCTGCGGTGAGCCGAGCGGGCCGTTTGGGGCGTTTTGGGGAAAATCATGTTTTGGGGAGTGATCGCCCGATCTAGCGATTCGTTACGTTTTAGGCCGATCCGAGGCCGTAGATGCATGCTAGGGGCTACTGGGGAGCTTCCCCTACGTTTTCCCCCTCATCCGTGGATGTTTGGGGGCGTGGCGTGGATTTTTGGGGTTTTCTCGCCGTTCCCAGTTTTCCAAAATGGTCACGGTCCACCAGAAACTGCTACCATCTGGTCGCGGTCTTGGGAGAACCGCGTTCATCCTTGTGTTTTGGTCGAGGAGGCCATCGAGCGTCGCGGTCGTGCGATAGACCGCTTTGGCCTAGTCACGGTCAGGGGATGACCGCTACTGTTTGGTCGCGGTCCTCGGGCGACCGCTACCATCAGGCTTGCGCGTGGCTGGTCGCGATCGCGAGATGACCGTGACAGCATGGTCGCGGTCGTCGGTCGACCGCTACCATCTGGTCGCGGTCACCAGATGACCACTACCATGTTCTGGTTCCTGTTAGCGCTGTTTTGACCTCCGGTCGACCCGGTTGTAACCCAGTGGTTGACTTTAGGTCTCGTGAATGTCTCGGACACCCCGTGGAGTTCCGTGACCGTGTCTTTGGGTGTCCAGAGGTCCCACTTACCTCATTTTGCGTGCCCAAGAGCTTAAGGGTCTAGGTGACCTTTTAGCGTTCCGATTGTGTTGTGTTGGTCTCCGGTCGACCCGGTTGTGACCCAGTGGTCGACCTCCGGCCTTGTGAGTATCCCGGACACCCCATGGGTTCTGTGTCCATGTTTTTGGGGTGTCAGGAGGGACCGTGTTCCTTCGATTAGCGTGCCCGTAGGTGTGGTGGGTCCGGGTGACCCCACGTGTTCCGGGCTTTCGTGTTACGCTTGATCGAGTCACCGTGTATCGGTGTGTGTGCGGTGGGGTCTCCCCCGCATGTCGTGGATTTCCTTTGGAAGGCGATTCCCATGTAGGCCATGTGTTTGGCCTTGGACTGCGAGTCCAGTTATCCGGCCTGGGGGCTGGAGGTTTCCCGCTTGCTACAAGATGGGAAATCATCGTGGTGGCTTGTGTGCTGCCCTGGGAATCGTGCTTCTGTATTTTCCGTGTGACCCTTGTGGGTGGCCTTGCCCCTTTACATTCCCTTCCCGAGGGAGTGGTCTTGACGGCTCGTGAATTGTCTCGGTAGTCGTGCTACCGTTATTTTAGACCAAGAGATTGGACTAGATTGACGGCCTTGTGCTGTTGCGTACAACAGTCTTGACCCCGAGTCTTGTGACTCAAGGACCGTTGGCTGTAGTGTGTCTAGAGGACTGTCCAGAGTCTAGTGGCTTAAGTGCCACTCGAGTTTTCTCGACTCTCGCGCACGGTGCGTGCGTGGCCGTGGACTGCGAGTCCTGTTTCTTCTCCGACTGTGGTCACCGTGCGACGGGGCCGGTACGCGGGGTTGTCCTCATACGTCGTCGGATTCGGACGTTGTTTTCCGTTGAGTTGAGAGTCTACTCCTTCAGTGACCCTCCACTAGTCGTAGCCCACCAGTACGAGGTGCTGGTCTCACCTGAGAGTGGTGTACGGGCACTCACCTTGAGACGGTTTGTGGATCGGTTACCGTAGGCCCCTCGTTGGTAGCCAGAGTCCGGCTACGGGGGAAAACCGGTCAGAGGGCCAGACCTAGGACGCGTGGTCTGTGTGTGTACACGTGGTTGGGGACAGTGGACGCACGTCGACGGGCGTGACCCCAGCTAGTCACTTGTTTGTGGTCACTTGTACGGTGTTCGCGCCTCGGGTAGGACCAACCACGTCAGGCAGTTCACCTGCGATGCGGTGTAAGACGTCAGGAGATGCTACCGGCTGTGCTTCTAGTGGGTGGTACTCCTGTCGAGTACGGAGTGACAGACTGTCAGTTTCCGTGACTTTGACCTTCGGGTTTCGGTCGTGTTGACCATTGAGTTTCGGTCGGTTCGCCGTGACGCGTGTGTTGGTTTTCGCGTCATGAGATTAGCGCTAGTGGCTTTACCGAGGTTGGGTCTTGTTGTGCGGTACCCGTGATCGGATGGTCGGGGTTGTACCTTGGACAGCGTGTCCAGGTCGGCTATGTCCGGGGGACAGGCCTCTACGGCGTGGTTGCCGTGTGTTCTTACTTCGGTAGGTGGTACTAGCGTGGTTCGGTAGCTTCGACTGCATGATCGAGGTCTGCCTTCTGGCAGTAGGAGTAGCTGTAGTGCCGAGTTTTTGACCGGCCACCGGTTTGCTGTTCCTGCTGTAGTTGTAGCTCTCCTTTCCGCTACCGCCGTTGTTTTCGGTTGGGGTTCCGCGGGATCCCTGCTGAGTCTCTGTTTTGGAGACTCATTCCCTGCTTTTCAGGTGTAGCGGTTCTTCCTCGCGGTTCGAGGCTGCGGGGCGGAGGTTCTCAGTGTTAGTGTTGGTGTGCTACATGCCAATTTCGGGTCGGGTAGGCCCAATAGTTGTACGATCTTATTCATTGTTAATAAAGTGGTGTTTGAGCGTAAATATGCGATTGTGTTACTTTACGTTGTCCCTAGGATATGTGGTTGTAAAGTCAGCTCGAGATGGGATCTCGAACATGAGATTGACTTTACATGTACACATACTTTAAACTGTTACTGGTTGGAGGGTAATCACTCGGGGACTTTGATTACCTATTAAACCAGTACACATGATGTGTCAGTGACCAGTCTCATGGTCATTGGTGCGGGACACCAACACATATGTGTAGGTGTATGTCCTTGGAGGATGTACACTGAACTGATCCGCTATTGGATCTTCAGATGGTTGATTATACCTAATGTCAACTGAAGATCCAACGGTCACAGTAGCATCGTTGGTCCTTTGACCTGAGACATTGATCGGATCTTACACGAGGACTGGAATGGTTTAATTACTTAGCTAAGTGACTTTAACCATATGTCATGAGTTGTCGAGTCATTAACCACTCCAGGATACGTGTGAAGATCATCAATGGTCAAGAGGGGATCACTCACTGTCGGGTATATATCAGACAGTTAATGGGTCATGACATTGACGCTCCGTTAAATCCCTGGCCAGGGTCGTGTGAGTTCGTTTAGAACGGACGTCATACACTTTAAGGAGGTCATAGTCAAATGGCACGATCATGGGGTTTGACAGAAACCGTACCCTCGATTGTACCAGACTCATAGAAGGAGCGAGGGATTATATCGATGCGGTAACTGTGGACTTACAGGTACCAGACAGGTTGGTTTAAACCCGGGGTCATCTAGGATCACGCGGATTTACTTGACCCAACGTGATCAAAGGTTCGGAATAAATTAAACTATAATTGTTCGGCTCTAGTAGAAGCGAAGAATACGTTTAATTTACTTTTAATTAGGAATTAGAAGTTAATGGACCTTAAACTAGAGTGACTATGGGTCTAGAGGATCACACACAATGGATTCTTGGGTGACGGATAATTATTATACAAGTGTATGTATTATTTCCATTTAATTCCTTTTGGAAAGGAGTGTAAACGGAGTTTAATACATATGTATAATATGAGAAAGGACATATATACAGTTTTGGTCTTTTAGAACCCTTTTCTAATAAACCTAAACTCTATATATAGCCACATATGTGAGTTCATTCGAACTCTTGCTTCCTTCCTTCCCTTAAGCTAACAAGCATTAAGCTTAAGGGAGAGGATTAACCTCCCCCTTTCTCCCTCTTGCTCTCTCTCTCTCCTGAAGGTGATTGAGCTGGGGAAGGTCGTGCCGGGGAGGTACCGTCGCTGCGCAAGGATCCGTGTGGATCATCTCTAGAGGCCGTACAGCTGTGCGGCTCGATTTTTCTGCATCGGGCTTAGCGGACAGCGTCGTTCCGCGTAAGGTGAAACACGTAACCCGTAATTAGGGTATTAGAAACATCGATTAGAGCATAGATTAAACTTTCCACAATACTGGGATCGGGCAAATTAAATTTTTGTTATCCGCAGCGTCGCCCGTAGGTGCTGTGCGAAACCTTACAGTGGTATCAGAGCCAGGTTCGCGCTCTGGTCGGTGTTTTTATCGCCGTTTAGAACCATGTTTTAGGGGCATTGAAAATCTTCAATTATAATTTGTAGAATGGGATGCTGGACATTTCAGTTCTTGCTGGATGCTGGGCATTCAAGCAGTAAATTTTTTTTTTAAAATAAAAAAAAAATTTGCTGGCCCGAGTTGGGCGCACTGCGCCCAACGCGCCCAGGGCGCGGTGCGCCCGCCGCGTGCGCCGCGTGGGCGGCGCACGCGGCACCCGGGGTCAGCGCCCGCGGGCGCTGACCCGCGGGGGGCGCTGAGGGCGCCCGCGTGCGGGCGCAGGAGGGCGCGCCCAGCGCCTGCCGACAAGTTTTTTTATTTTAATAAAAAAAATTGCTCTTTTTTTGACTTTTAATTTATTGTGTTATAATATGATAATATATATATATTAGATATATATATTAAAATACACAGTAAATTAAATCAAATTTTATCTAGTCAGTTAAATAGTCTTATCTCAATGGTAAATGTCAAAAGTTAATTTTTATTTAACTATGTTGAATTTACTGAGGTGAGATAATTACTATTTACTTTGAGATAAAATGGTAATAATTGAAGTTACTTCAGTAAATTTTAATTTTTGAATTTTTAATTATTAGATAATTAAAAAATTCAAATTTTAAATTTTATTGAAGTGAAATGTGGAAAATTCAATTATTTGAATTTTTAATTATTAGATAATTGTTAAATTCAAATTTTGAATTTTAGAAAGTTACTAATTGTGGATAATTACATTATTTTAAATTTACTTTCAAACAAAATTATTGGATAATTAGTTTGAATTTAAATTTAAATTATTGGCATGTTTAAATTTTGAATTTAAATTTGATTATTGGATAATTAAATTTAAATTTAGATTTAATTAATTATCTCAATTAGATGCCCCTGTAGAAAATGATGGTTCTTTATGTACTTTACATTGATTACCTTGTATTGGCCTGCTTGTGTGTTTAATTTTAGTTAATCATGCTTTGATTTTTAAAATTAAACAAAGTTAGCCTGTTTTTTGTTTGCACATCCCATTTTTAAATTCAAAGTAAGGATTATTTTCAGAAAATAAACCTTGATTGATTTTATTTGAATGGGTTGGCAAGTGATCATGGACTTGGATTAATGTAATTAATTGGGGTCTGCGAACCTCCTTTCTCTCTCTGTTAAAATTCTAATGTACTTCTATCTTCCTCAGTTGTTGTACTCGCCCTGAGGGCTGCTGGAATTTGAGTCACATGTAATTTAATTTTTCCAGCCTGCGTACCGTGTAAAAGTTGTAATTGATGCGGCGTCGAAGTTTGAAAGCGCGGAGCACACCCGATGAGGACGATCCAGCTGCTTCGGAAGCGGGCCGGATGTCTTAGTTACATTAGGGTTAAAGTCCATGATCACTTGCGTTTATTTTGCATTGGATGCATTTATTTTGTGCAAACTACTAGGTACGGTAAATATATTAGATATATTTATATTACCACCTAGGGTGAGATCAAGATAAAATTAAATTCCCTCGCGATTAAATTTTAGATCTGGTAAGCGTGGCTCTAGGAGTCGTCGTGGCCCTCCATCATTATGGAGTGAATGAACGTCTTCATTTCATAGATTTGTTGTGCTTTCCACAAGGTCCATGAGTTTGGGGGCGGGATTAAACTCCAAGGCTCGGCCTCAATGGGGTGAGGAATTGAACTCGGCCTTGTTGTGCTTTCCACAAGGGTCGGGTCATGAACTCATTGCTATGTAGTAATGATGGTTAAATCTAACCGAGAATATCCTTTGTTGTGCTTTCCACAAGGGGATGATTTCTCGGGGGCCGAATATCGGATATTGCATTAGATGCAAGTGCTTGTTGACTGCCCTTGAGATGGTGTATGGCTTATTGTGCTTTCCACAAGGTCGTACATCAGTCTCGTTGGGATTCCGACCCACTAGGTAGATCTCGCTGATCTCCCGTTCTATATACTGAGGGTTATATAGTCCGATCGAAAAATAGTGGGACTAACTAAGATAGAAAACCACATCTAAGTTAGAATTAGAACACATGCTAAGTTGTCTTTTATTTCTTATCCAGATTACCATGTCGTCGTCCAACCCCCTCCGCGGCATCTTGGATGCAAATCGCTTAACTGGACCGAACTACTCTGATTGGCTGCATAATCTACGCATAGTCCTTACCGCCGAAAAGATTGCGTACGTGTTGGACACGGTTCATTCTGACCCAGCTCCTGATGTCGACGAGGGCGAGTTACTCGCTTATGCCAAGTGGTCTGCGGACTCCTCCCTTGCCCAATGTTACATGTTAGCCTCTATGGCTCCTGAGCTACAGAGGCAATTTGAAAAGACTGATTGTAGAAGTATACTTCTCAATCTACGCCAGCTCTTCGGGGAGCAGGGTAAGATTGAGAGGTATGACATCTCCAAAAGGCTTTTCAGGACACGGATGTCTGAGGGTTCATCAGTACAGGCTCATGTACTGAAAATGATGGAGTGGATTGAAAGACTCAATGCATTGGGGTTCAAGTTGGATCTTGAACTATGCATTGATCTTATACTCCAGTCATTGCCTGATTCCTTTTCTTCCTTCATCATGAACTTTAACATGAACAGGATTGAAGCAACTCTTCCAGAGCTGCTCAATATGTTAAAGAGTGCTGAAGGAACCATGCAGAAAGATAAACCATCTTCGTCTGTAATGGTTGTTGGCCGGGCCAACAAGAAAAGGAAGGCCTCTCAAATATCCACCACGAGTAACAAAGGGAAGGGAAAGAAAAAGGTCACGGGTAAGCAACTCGCCAAAGTTGACAAAGGGAAGGGCAAGAACAATGAAAAGGAAGACAAATATTTTCGATGCGGGGAAACTGGGCATTGGAAAAGGAATTGCAAGGCAATTCTAAATGAAGGTATTTTTGTCATAGACCTTAATTTGTCATATATGGAATCCACATCATGGGTATTGGATACTGGATGTGCATCTCATATCTGCAATTCTGTGCAGGTGCTGGCAAATAGAAGGCGATTGGGCAAAAAGGAGATTGAACTGAGGATGGGCAATGGAGCTTTGGTTTCTGCCAAAGATGTCGGGACTGCACGCCTCAGTTTACCTTCAGGAGTCATTCTGGAGCTGAATGACTGTTATTATGTTCCTAATATTATTAAGAACATTATTTCAATCTCTGGCTTGTATAACATTGGATATACATTGGCTTTTAATAGCACTGGGTGCTCTATAATGAATACTTGTTTGATTATAGCCAATGGTTCATTAGTCAATGGTCTATATGTATTAGATACACGTTCTAATGTTATGCAAATTTCCAATGCTGATGAAGTGAATTCTGCATATCTATGGCATTGCAGACTTGGTCATGTAGGTGAGAAAAGAGTCTCTCACTTACACTCAAATGGGTATTTGAATTCATTCGAATACAAGCCATTTGATACCTGTGAGTCGTGTCCCATGGGAAAAATGACTAAGGCTCCCTTTGGTGGACATGGAGAGAGGGCTGTTGACCTTCTCGAGCTCATACACTCGGATGTGTGTGGACCCATGTCCATAGAAGCAAAAGGAGGTTATCTCTATTTCATTTTTTTTATTGATGACTTCTCTAGATATGGCTATGTGTATTTAATGAGACATAAGTCACAAGCCTTTGAGAAGTTTAAGGAATACAATAACACTACAAGAAAAAGCGCGAATAGCGACCGACGTTTCGGTCGCTATTCGGTCTCTGATCGGTCGCAACAAGGCACTGCGACCGAACTGACACCAATTTGCGACCGAATATATCGGTCGCTATATCATGGTCGCTAAATAGCGACCGATACCTATCGGTCGCAGAATAGGTCGCAGTTAGAGACCGATGCCTATCGGTCGCCGAATCTGTCTCTGATAGCGACCGCTATAAATCGGTCGCCGAATCGGTCGCTATAAGCGACCGACAAACATCGGTCGCAGGATCGGTCTCTAACTGTTCGGTCACAAATATGGTCGCTATTCGGTCGCTATACCGCATAGACGGTGGCTACCATGGTCTCTGTAGGAAGCGACCGAATGGGGTTCGGTCCCTATTCGGTCGCTAAGTTTGTAGTTTTTTTTTTTATAAATTTATATAAACTGATAAATAAATTACCTGATAAATAACAAATTCATAACATAAATATAAAATCAACTACACAAATCACAATATCGACAAATCTCAAATTCATCACATACAAACACCTGATAAATAACAATTTCATAAAACAATAGTAAATCAACTACACGGATCACAATCTCCACGAACCTCAAATTACACACAACTAAAATAAAATCACAAATTAATCATACATCCATAATCATACATCCATAATAATAAAATAACAACATACACACAACTAAAATAAAATCACAAATCCTCCACATATGTCTCATCCTGGTCGTCGTCTCGTCCAACATCATCCTGGTCGTCGTCTCGTCCAACATATCGCGACGGATGATCCTGTATATCATTTAAAAAAATTATAATCAAATCCTTAATAAAGAAATCAAGCATTAACAAGAGTATGCCAATAGTTTAAGCCAGCTCATTTTCATATATATAAATACACACACACAATATATAAGTTCAATAATCAAATTGTATTTTAAAAATGAACTTTGAGCGCCGAGCTCAAATCGGGCATCCGATTTGGATTCCGTCAGTTCTGACAAGTCACTTTCATCTCCCCGGTCGTATTGGAATGACCGGCACGGCCATCCGACCGGTATTTCAAATTTTAGACCCCCGGACCCGTCCTAACAGTTCATTTAAACTAAGTGTATTTTAAAAATGAAGTTTGAGCGCCGAGCTCAAACCGGGCATCCTATTTGGATTCCGTCAGTTCTGACAAGTCACTTTCATCTCCCCGGTCGTATTGGAATGACCGGCATGGCCATCCGACCGGTATTTCAAATTTTAACTACTCTACGGTACATCCATGAACGATCTTCAGACATTTTCCCTATGCAAATGAAATGTAAACACACAAAACTTTAACATGTTTAACAAAATAAAAACTCCAACCCTTTCCTCACATCGTCCATCTCTGCCATTTTAAATAGGAAGGAAATATCATTTAGATTTTCACTTTTTAACCCATCTGTGAAGGTTTGATCGCACGATTAATTACTATATGTGTTGTGTTATTTGCTAAAAATTTCGGCAGCATCTCCTCACACCTCTCCGATATACCACAAAATATTTATTGATTAAGAAATTTTCTTAAACACTTACTAATAAGTGGTTAAGAAAATAATCAAAATCAATAAAGGTATATCAGAGAGGAATGAGAAGACGCATCCAGCCAAAATTTTTAACAAACAACACAAACACATATAGTAATTAACCACCTAAGTGCGATCAAACATTCACAGACTGTCCAAACGGGACAATTCAAGACTTTGAGTTAGATATACACATTCTCATCATTCAAAATGAGAACGTGCACATCAATCCCAAAGTCTTGAACGGGTAGATTGATTGACACGGGCTTAACACGCTCTCCTAAGATACGTGCAATGTTAGGTTGCACCCACGCATCTCAGCTAACATACAACACCCAACTAATTAAATATTGACAAGATACTAACACATTCTAAAAACATAGCAATAACATGTGAAATTGACAATACATGTACACAATGAAAACATGAATTTTATTGTAACATCCAACACATTCAGTTAATTTTCTTGGTCGGCTGTACCATCCCAACCTTATGAGTTTGATAGGGTACTGTTTGGAGGATGACCACCGGCTGCTGGTGTATGAGTTCATGCCACGGGGAAGCCTGGAGAACCATCTTTTTAGGAGTATGTCTGTTTCGATTATTCTCTGCACCGTTTGGTTTGCTGACTCATTTAGGCACCTGTTTTCTTAAAGAAAAAAAATTGCAATGCGCAGTGGCCTCACCTTTTACCCAATGGTTACCTACGTAGTTCTTTTGAATCAGTTTTTGAACCCCACAATGTCGATTCTGCAGGGGGTTCATACTTCCAGCCTCTCTCCTGGAACCTTAGGATGAAGGTTGCTCTTGGAGCCGCAAAGGGGCTGGCCTTTCTGCATGGTGCTGAAACAAAGGTTATATATCGGGATTTTAAGACATCAAATGTGCTTCTTGATTCAGTAAGTGGAGACCCTTGTCTTATAGTTGATGGATGATATGTTTTCTTGATTAACGTTCCCCGTCATGATGTTCTGCCTCTCAAATCCCTTCTTTGCAAACCTACAAAATTATAATGCCAAGCTTTCCGACTTTGGCTTGGCAAAAGATGGACCAACTGGTAACAAGAGCCATGTGTCAACTAGGGTCATGGGAACATACGGATATGCTGCTCCTGAGTACCTTGCAACAGGTAAACCTTTGGTTCCAAACTGCTTGTATGTCCCTCCATCTTTTTGTCTTTAGGTGTTCCATTTTCAAGTGCTGATCAGTGTGTCTCAGATTTTTGGATGGCATTTGTCTTGCTTTTTTTTTTCTCTGTGGGTAACAAGATGCCATTTTCTCTTCGTAAATGAGAAAATTGTGCCGAAATGACACGAGGAGTCGGCAAATAATTCGGATTAAAACAGAAACTGAGTTGGTAAGGGACCTTGAATAAAACATAGATTACCCATGAATTTCTCCTTGAATAAAGTGTTGACAGCTCAGGAATATTTGATCTGGAGAGTGATAGTATTGTCCATTGGCATGATTAAGATTCTCTAGTGTAATATTTGATTGTCATCTCCGAGATATTTTTGGAGTGAATTAGGGGCGGGTATATCACCCCGACTGACCCACTCCTAACCCACCTCGGGTGATTTATTTCACCCCTTTTTAAGAATTCACATACCCTAACTTTATCTCTAACCGACTCCGATTAAGAAAAAAAAACGAACTAAATAAGAATAACTCGTCTCACCCTAATTAATCTATCGTAATCGGATTTACTTCTTTATCAAAGTGGCCCTACGAAATTAGTCCATCGCTTGCGGGTCGTGACAAAGTGCCTTCAAACGTTAAGATTGCGTTTGAGAACGCAGATAGAAAAAGAGGCCATGGAATGATTATTTAAGCCTCAGTCTTTAAATAAAACTCTAGTGACACGTATTACATCTGTTGAATTTTTACACTATTTTTGGTTCTCATAAGAATGATGGGGTCATATGTAGAGTTCATCTTGTACCTTTGCTTTAAAATTCTCATAATCCAATGTTTGGATTTGTTGGTTCTCAAGTTCTTGGATTTTGGGTTTGCTACAATTTTAAATCGAAAAATAAGAATTGGGGAAAATACATGACACAATAAATGGACTGCATATTGAAGCCTGAACATTAATAACGGACCGGACAAACTAAAAAGATAATCTTATAATATTTCACACTATTTTACAGGAGAACAAATGATATGTGGACACCATCTCAAGAGTCTTAAATAAATCAGGTTCATTGCACGAGCATAGCCCCTCCCCCGGAGCCCCTCCACCGGAGCCCCTCCCCCTCCACCGGAGCCCCTCCCCCTGCGCAGCCCCCCCTCCACCGGAGCCCCTCCCCCTGCGCAACCCCCTCCCCTCCACCGGAGCCCCTCCCCCTGCGCAACCCCCTCCCCTCCACCGGAGCCCCCTCCCCCTCACCCCTGCGGAGCCCCCTCCCCTCCACCGGAGCCCATCCCCCTGCGCAGCCCCCCCTCCACCGGAGCCCCTCCCCCTGCGCAGCCCCCTCCCCTCCACCGGAGCCCCCGCCCCCTCACCCCACCGGAGCCCCTCCCCCTGCGCAGCCCCCTCCCGTCCACCGGAGCCCCCTCCCCCTCACCCCTGCGGAGCCCCCTCCCCTCCACCGGAGCCCCTCCCCCTCCCCTGCGCAGCCCCCTCCCCCTCCCCTGCGGAGCCCCCTCCCCCTCACCCGAGCTCCACCCCCCCTCCCAGACCAACCTCCCCCGCCACCCCCTCCCACCGAAACCCCCCTCACTGGAACCCCTCCAAGAAGAAAAAAAATGAGAAATAGGGCATGGTCGATGGCCGGCGGGGAGGGAGAGGGGGGGGGAGAGAGGCGCGGGGCTGGAGGGAGAGGAGAGGGGGGGGAGATCGAGAGGGAGAGGACTTACCAGACCGAGGAGGGTGACGACGAGGACGACGGGGACCGACGAGGTCGACGGCGAGGATGGTGCGGGGCTGGCCGAGACAGCGAGCTCCGGCGTCCGTCCACCACCACGCCGCTCGCCACGCCCGTGGCCGCAAGGCAGAGGGGGGGGGGGGGGAGGGCGAGGGGGCCGGAGGGGGAGGGGAGAGCTCCGGTGGAGGAAGGGTTATCAGAAGTAAATGCAGGGGGGAGATGGTCGCGGGGTAAATGCAGTCATATCAGCGACCGATTAGAGACCGAAATATATTCGGTCGCAACATCGGTCTCCAATTCGGTCGATTTTGAAAAAAAAGAGCCCGGAATAAATTCGAGCTAAATATAGCGACCGATTGGAGACCGAACTAAATTCGGTCGCCAAAACGGTCTCAGATATGCGACCGATTATTTCGGTCGCCGAATTGGTCTCTATTTGGGACCGACTAGCGACCGATTTAATCGGTCTCTAATTCGGTCGCTATAGCCACTTTTTCTTGTAGTGTAATGAAGTAGAGAAACAGACTGGCAAAAGTATTAAGGCTCTTCGATCGGATCGAAGAGGTGAATACTTAAGCCATGAATTCACTTCTTATCTTAAAGACCATGGAATAGTTTTTCAGTGGACACCACCGTATACACCACAGCACAATGGTGTATCCGAGAGGAGAAACAAGACCTTGTTAGACATGGTCCGATCCATGATGTCTATGTCAGGACTACCCTTGTCTCTCTGGGGCTATGCGTTAGAGACTGCGGCTTATTTATTGAATAGGATATCAAGTAAATCAGTTCCTTCTATTCCATATGAGATATGGAAGGGCAGGAAACCAAATTTTAATCACATTAAAATTTGGGGGTGTCCTGCTCATGTAAAGAAGAACGAGAGTGATAAGCTTGAGTCAAGAACCGATAAGTGTAGGTTTGTGGGATATCCAAAGGAGACGTTTGGATATTATTTCTATCACCCTTCTGAGCAAAGGGTCTTAGTGGCCAAGAGAGCTGTATTTCTGGAAAGAGAATATCTACTCCAGAAAAATAGTGGGAGCCAGATAGAATTGGACGAGGTCCAAGAACCACAACCCATAGACACAAACTCATTAGATGAGACTGTATCGGTTGATCCTATTCAAGGTGAAACACTGACACTACGGAGATCTGGTAGACTACCGAGAGAACCTGAGAGATATGTTGGACATGTCTCAGAGGGGTCCTCTAAGGTATGTATCGATGAGGATGATGATCCTCAGTCGTACCAGGAGGCGATCCGTAGTGTAGACTCCGAGAAATGGCAAGAGACAATGGATTCAGAGATCCAGTCCATGTACACCAACAAAGTTTAGAACTTAGTTGATGTACCCGAAGGGAAGGTCCCTATCGGCTGCAAATGGATTTTCAAAAGGAAAATCGGTGCAGATGGACAGATTGACACATACAAGACTAGACTAGTGGCGAAAGGATATCGTCAAAGGCAATGCATTGACTATGACGAGACGTTTTCGCCGGTAGCCATGGTTAAGTCAATCAGAATCCTCCTTGCCATTGCTGCATACCTGGATTACGAGATCTGACAAATTAATGTGAAGACAGCTTTTCTTAATGGAAACCTGTCAGAAGAGGTGTACATGGTACAACATGAGGGATTCACTTCCAAGCCACATCCTAATAAGGTATGTAAACTTCAAAGGTCCATTTATGGATTAAAACAGGCATCTAGAAGCTAGAACTTAAGATTTGACGAGGCTGTCAAATCTTTTAACTTCATTCGGAATGAAGACGAACCCTGTGTTTACAAGAAGGTCAGTGGGAGCTCAGTGACCTTCTTGGTCCTTTATGTTGATGACATCTTACTCATTGAGAATGATGTAGAGATGTTGACATCAACCAAGTCTTGGTTGTCCAAGACCTTCTCCATGAAGGATTTGGGAGAAGCATCCTATGTGCTGGGCATAAGGATCTATCGAGATAGATCTAAAAGGATGCTAGGATTATCCCAATCCATGTACATAGACACTATCCTCAAAAAGGTTTAGGATGGAAAATTCCAAGAGAGGTATCATTCCCATGAGACATGGAATTGGCCTATCTAAGGGGATAAGTCCTAAACCTTCTGAGGAGGTGACACACGTGAATAAGGTACCCTATGCTTCGGCGATAGGGTCAATCATGTATGCAATGCTATGTACATGTGGACACCAAAAAATTGCACACCAAACACCCTGCTCGGCCCAGCATCAACAACGGCGCCGAGTGAAGAACCCCCGGAGAGATTGGTCATCCAGACGCCCCCACATATGCACACTACCGTGGAGCCGTCCCCGGAGCCACGACAGCAAAGAGAAACCAACCCCCGGGAAGCTCACAATCCGCGGCCCCCGAAGAAAATCAAACGAATCATAACGCGTGCTCAAAACGGGCCCAAGTCAAGCCTCAGTGGCACACCCCAGGAGGGGCTTCAGCGGCACAGCCCTTTGGCCTTCAGCGGCACGCCCTTTTGGCCTTCAGCGGCACGCCCTTTGGGCCTTCAGCGGCACGCCCAGGAGGGGCTTCAGCGGCACACCCCCTGGGTGTTCAGCGGCACAGCCCTTTGGGCCTTCAGCGGCACGCCCTTAAGCCTTCAGCGGCACGCCCTTAAGCCTTCAGCGGCACGCCCTTTGGCCTTCAACGGCACGCCCTTTGGCCTTCAGCGACACGCCCTTTTGGCCTTCAGCGGCACGCCCAGGAGGGGCTTCAGCGGCACACCCCCTGGGTGTTCAGCGGCACAGCCCTTTGGGCCTTCAGCGGCATGCCCTTAAGCCTTCAGCGGCACGCCCTTTGGGCCTTCAGCACCACGCCCAGCCTGGGCTTCAGCGGCACGGCCCCCAGGGTGTTCAGCGGCACACCCTTCAGGCCATTCAGCGGCACGCCCACAAAGCCTTCAGCGGCACGCCCGTTTGGCCCCTCAGCGGCACAGCCCCTGGCCTCAGCGGCACGCCCCATGGGCTTTCAGCGGCACGCCCATTCGGGCCCCCAGCGGTACACCCTTTTGGCTCCCCCGCGGCACGCTTGTTCAGCCCGCCAGCGGCACAGCGTGAAGCATCTTCAACGGAGCCCATGCCCTACGGATCCTTGGCGCGCAGTGGGCCGTCCGAGGTGTCGCCTGGGGAGAGGGCCACGCTGCCTATCCCCCTGCCACCCAGGACAATGGGGTCAACCCCCATTCAATACCCGTCGAATCGTTCCGGCCTTTGGACCCTCGCCGTGGCGGGGGTATAAGACCCCTCTTCGTCGCTGCAAACGGGGACAGAGAGACAGAAGAGGGCAACAGATACACCCACACCTGGAGAGAAGAGAAGAGGAGAAGAGAAGAAGAAGAAGAGAAGAAGAAAAGAAGAAGAGGAGGGGAGGCTCCCCCCCCCCCCCCCCCCCCCGGCTACTCCGTCCATCGCCGTCCGCGTGAAGAGAAGAAGAGGAAGAGAAGAAGAGAAGAAGAAGAGGAGGGGAGGCCCCCCCCTCGCTACTCCGTCTGCCGCCGTCCGTGCGAAGGGAAGAAGAAGAAGTGAAGAAGAGGAGAAGAGGAGGAGGGGAGGCTGCCCCCCCCCCCCCCCTTTGCTGTTCCATCCTCCGCCGTCCACGCAAAGAGAAGAAGGGAAAAGGAAAGGAGGGGAAGAAGGAGAAGAGAAGAAGAGGGAAGAGAGGAAGAGAGGGAAGAGGGCCTGCTGCCCCTTCACCTCCCCGCTGCCGCATCTTCCCATTTGCCTGAGGGGAGACGCCCTTCCGTCTCTCCTTGGACACCCAGGCCCAACACCCCTTGAGCCTCTCTCCCTCCTCCTGCCAAGATTTCCTTCGGCCTAGCCAATCAACATCCCCGGTACACTTTTCTCGGCCCTCAGCGGCACACTCCATTGGCCCTCAGCGGCACACTTCCTTTGGCCCTCAGCGGTACACCCTTTTTGATCCTCAGCGGCACACCCAATGGCCCTTGGCCGGCACACCATCTAGGCCCCCAGCGGCACACCTGTTGTGTAGTGGACAGCGGATCTAGAGGGGAGGGGTGAATAGATCAGCCCCACTTTTCGCAATGCGGCCCTCTAAATAGCTAGTTAGAATGAATTGCAGCGGAATAGAAACTAGCTTTCAAGA
Source organism: Amorphophallus konjac (assembly GCA_022559845.1). Taxonomy (NCBI): domain Eukaryota; kingdom Viridiplantae; phylum Streptophyta; class Magnoliopsida; order Alismatales; family Araceae; genus Amorphophallus; species Amorphophallus konjac. Next base: position 13,439 of record JAHNEJ010001192.1, on the reverse strand, counting down.
ATGCTATGATTCACTTAGCAAAATAAGCAAGATATATAATAATTCGATCCTAAGCATGCATCTAGAACGAATCAATCACACAAGCAAACCACACTAGACAGGATTTTTAAGGTGGTTCGGACTGAATCCTCAGCCCTACGTCCACCCCTCACCAAAACCCGGTGAGACTTCACTTGTGCAGCGCACAGAACCGCAAATCGGAAACCACCGATTGCCTTCCTACTCACCACCTGGTAGGGACGTCAACCGCCAATTGGAACACCCTCCAATTACCTTCCTACTAACCACCGGTAGGGACGAATCACACTTTCAATGTTTAAACAATAATGAAAATGAAACAAATGTGAATGAACTAAAACAAGAGATTGAGTTATGAGTGAAAATGAATTGGCCCTTGTATGGAATGTTGATCAGCAACAAGGCTCCTCTTGGCTTCAACTCAATCTTCTTGATTCACCCTTGATTGGATGAATGTTCTTCACGGAGTACTGTTCACGTGAACAGTACCTCTTCCTTCAATTCTTCTCTCTTGATCTTCTCTTTGAATTTCTTTGAATGAATGAAGGAGATGATGAAGCTACCTTGAACCTTGATTGCTTCTTTAGCTTCTAGGAATTTGAATGCTTGAAATATCACCTTGGATGAGCTTGAAAGAGCTTGAATGGATGAAGATGATTTCCTTTGAAGAACTTGAATCAAACTGGCTTCCTTTGATCACCCTTCATGCCCTTGATTGCTTCTTGCTTTGTAGGAGGTTGCTTGGCTTCAGATCTGAGCTTGAATCACCTTGGATGGATGAAGAACTTCCTCCCGAAACACTGTTCACGGAGGTGCTACAGTAGCTCGAAAATGGGCTCCCTTGATCTCCCTTGAAGGCTTGAAGCATTAGGGTTTCCAACCCTCTTGTATTGGTTTTATAGACCTTGAATGGTCTATAGACAAGCCTCAGACCAGATCCACAATTTGTGGGTGATTAGGTGACATTTGGATTAAAGAAATCCATGTTGAATGGCCCTTTTCGAAGTTGGAAACAAAGTCAAAAATGAAGGCTCGGGGCTGGCGGTCGACCGGCAGCTCCTGGCGGTCGACCGGCACTGTAAAAGGCTGTAGACGAATGGCCCCTGGGAATTCCGGTCGACCGCCACTGGCTGGCGGTCGACCGGCAGCAGGCAGACCTGTAGCCGGGGGATCCCTGGCTGGGGCGGTCGACCGCCCCTGTGCTGGCGGTCGACCGCCAGCTGGGCAGAGCCCGGGTCACCCCGGTTCGGTCCGTTGGTCGCACCAGCTCCGTCGCTTGAGTCCGTTAGCCGGCCGTTCATGTCTATCCCCGCGACCTGACCGCGCAGGTCGATCCGCGTGCGAGGGCGCAACATTGAGCTTTCATGTGCATATCTGTCATAAACACAACAGAACATATGTCAGTCATATAAGAGTGAAAAGCAACAATGACGAATAGTGTTTAGCCATTATCAAAACCAAGAATATCACAAAACACATATGACCATAGAATGATGTCGAATGACCCAAGTGACCATATGAAACTCAAATAACCACAGGGGCACAACAACACCTCTTGGCCAAGCCCTAGCCCGTTGTTTGCCTTCGTGTTTTCCGAGGTTTTATAAAGGTGTTGCTGCCTCCGGGCGCCCACCTCCAGTTGTCGGGTTCCGCCACTCCACGTGGGCGCGTTCCCTTTATCTCCCTTACGTCCCGGGTCAAGGGGAGATGCTACCGAATTTTTGTGAGAAAATAACAAAATATTAAAGGACGTAAAAGGAAGCAATAAACGAGCAAAATAATTAATGATGAAACCTTCCAACTGATCAAGCCACTGCCGGCACCACGACAAGAGCTGGACCGATTGACAGCTCGGCTGACCGAACTTCCGACTTATGGCAAAGAGGCCGAACAGAACAAAACCAAGGAGAAGTTTATATAAAACTGCGTTAAAAAAATCAAATTAAGAAGAAAAGAAAAGCCTTAAAATAAATAATTGAAGACCGACTGAACCTCCACCACTACGCCCTGATTGGTCCTTCGACGATGCACTCTAATCATCTTTCAGTGGCATGCTCATCCAACTCCTTCGCCGGCACACTCCTCCCAGCCGTCAACGGCACGCTTCGAAGCCTCCTCTCCGGCACACTACCTCTTCCCTCCAACAGCCTTTCGCCGGCACACTTTTCCCAGCTTTCAGCGGCACACCCCTTAAACCCCTCAGCGGTACACTCCTACTGCCCTCAGCGGCACACCCCCATTGGCCTTCAACGGTACACCCTTTTGACCCCAGCGGTACGCCCCTTTGGCCCTCAGCGGTACACTCCCAACCCCCAGCGGTACGCCCCCTTTGGCCCTCAGCGGTACACTCCCAACCCCCAGCGGTACGCCCCTTTGGCCCTCAGCGGTACACCCCCATTGGCCCTCAGCGGTACACTCCCAACCCTCAGCGGTACACCCCACCAATCCTCAGCGGCACACCCAAAAAAAAATAATGATATTAATAAGGATAATAAGCTAAAAGAAAACATAATAAATAAACAAATAATGATACAGAGCTTAAATAACGATAATAGCAACAAACTCAAAAGAAAATAGAGAAATAATAGAAAACAATAATGTTAAATAAAATAATAAATGATAATAAACCCAATAAAGTGGATAAATAAATAAGAATGATAAAGAAATAAGTAATAATGATAATAAGTTTAAAAGAAACAATTGCCGGGATTCAGGGCCTCATGGCCCCCTAATAAATGATGTTTGCTTGCTTTGATGAATTGCAGGTGCTGTCTTCGCTAGCCCTATGGGGAGAAAATCCAGACTCGGCGCAGCTGCCTTCGCGGCCTCGAGGACGCTGCTTCGAAGCATATGTAGCTTCCAGGAATCATGGGGCTGTTATTATTAAAAAAAAAGAAAAGGAGAAGAGAAAGAGAAGAGAAGGGAGGGGAAATCAAACCCCCTTTGCTCAAGAAGAAAGAGAAGAAGAGAAGAAAAGAAGAAGAGAAGAAGAAAAAAAGGGGGAGAAAAGAAAAAGAAGAGAAAGAATTGACAAGAGAGGGTTGCACGGCCACGTCCATCGAGACCCGTGCTAAATAAAGATTACCACTGCGGGGTTGATGCGGTGGAGCGAACCACTCATCCCCTTTCTGAGGGGGTGAGCGCTCTCCTGCACCTCCTCCATGGTCAATCATATAAAAAAGAAGAGAAGAGAAAAAAAAAGAAAAAAAAAAGAGAAGAAGAAAGAAAGAAAGAAGAAAAGTTGGCCAGCATCGCCGACCAAGAGAACAAGAAGAAGGACGGCATCCAGCCCGACTCTACGAGGCCCCGAGGCCGCGGTGCTCTGACCCGGCCCGTTCCTCCTCCCTGCTGCCTCTATCCGGCATAAGACGGCCCCTTGGGTGGCTGTTAAAAGACCCAACAAGCCGCAACTGTAGCTTGAAGAACTGCTGCTTGCTGTGTGGAATGCTTTATAGCAATGAGGCCGAGCACGGCCACCATCCCCGAAGAGAGCATGCACATACCCCGCCATGGGGGATAAGAATAAGAGATATACCCCGCCATGGGGGCATAGGAGGTAAAAGAAGATACACCCCACTCTTGGGGGCACATGAAGAGATTCTATCCCGTCCGGAGGCACAACAGACAACAGAGCTACCCCCCCCAGCTCGGGGGCCTTCGAAGAAGAGAACATACCCCGGTCCAGGGGCATAGAAGCAGAAGACATACCCCGACTGTGGGGCACATGAAGAGAAACATACCCCACCTTGGGGGCATAAGAAGCAACATAGTTTCACCCCGATCTAGGGGTATAAAGAGCAAAAGAATACACCCCGACTTAGGGGAATATAAAGAGAAGCATACCCCGCTCCGGGGCATAAGAAGCAGAACCCACGCCCCGACTTAGGGGAATATGAAGAGAAGCATACCCCGCTCCGGGGCATAAGAAGCAGAACCCACACCCCGGCTTAGGGGCATTCGAGGAAGAAATATACCCCGGTACGGGGGCATATAAAGCATGCATCCACCTCGTCATGAGGGCATAAGAAGCCAAGACCATACCTTGCCACGGGGAATAAGAAGCAAGAATTCGCCCCCGACCCGGGGGTACACAAATAAAGAAGCAAACCCCGCTCCAGGGGGCACATAAAGAGAATACGCCCCGCCATGGGGGCACATGAAGAGAATCCACCCCAACTCGGGGGCACATAAGGCAAAGGACTACACCCCGGCTTAGGGGAATCTGAAGAAGAAACATACACCCTGCCCCGGGGAGCATAAAAAGAGAAGAATACACCCCAACTTAGGGGCCTTCGAAGAAGAAACACATCCTGGCCTCGGGGTCCATGAAGCAACATATATTCCCCCCCGGGGGGATCTGAAGCAAAACGAACAACATCCCCCGGCTCAGGGAAGCATATGAAGAGAGGAATACACCCCGATATGGGGGCACACGAACAAAGAAGAAGAATTCATCCCGCCTCGGGTGCAAAAAAAAAAAAGCAAGAACTACACCCCGCATCAAAAATGGCAATACACCCCACCTTGGGAACACAAGAAACAAACATTCCCCCTGGTGTGTCTGGGAAGAAGAAAAGAATTCACCCCAGCCTGGGGACACCTGAAGAAAGAAGTACACCCCGCCATGGGGGCACATGAAAAGAACCCCTCCCGCCTCGGGAGTATAAGAAGAGAAGGATATACCCTGGTCTGGGGGCTTTTAAAGAAACAACACACCCCCTCCATGGGAGATAAAGCTGCACCCCGACCTAGGGACACGTGCAGAACATCCACCCCGCTCAGGGGGCACAAAGAGACATAATCCGCCTTTGGCGCATAAGAAGTAGAAGCATCTACCCCGACCTGGGGCACAGAAACAAAGAGACACACAGCCCGATCTGGGAGCATGAGAAGGAAAGTATACTCCACCCAAGCGGCATTTGAAGAAACGACATATCCTGCTTCAGGGGCACAGGAGCCGTAAAGAGATATACCCCAGCTTGGGGGGGGGGGCATATGAAGAGAAACGCACCTCGCCCCGGCGGGGCGAAAGAAGCAGAATAGTACACCCCCACGTCGGGGGCATATGAAGCCAAGAAACACACCCCTGTCTTGGGGGTATTTGAAGAAGAAGCCTACCTCGCCTCGAGGGCCTAGAAGCTATAAAGAGCACGCCCCGACTCAGGGGCATATGAAGAGAAGTTCACCCCGGCCTAGGGGCATTTGAAGAAGAAACATACCCCGCCAGGAGGCATAGAAGCCATAAAGAACACGCCGCGGCTTAGGGGTATTTAAAAAAAATATACATCCTGCCTCGGGAGCATAAGAAAGAGAAGAATACATCCCGTCTTAGGGATATTTGAAGAATAAGTATACCCCGCCTGGGGGCATAAAAGCCATAAAGAATGCGTCCCGGCCTAGGGGTATTTGAAGAAGAAAGATACCCCGCCTCAGGGGGCACAAGAAGCAAACTGCACCCCACTCCATGGGGCACATAAAGAGAATACACCCCGCCATAGGGACACATGAAGAGAATTCACCCCAACTCGGGGGCACATAAGGCAAAGGAATACACCCCGGCTTAGGGGAATTTGAGGAAGAAACATACACCCCGCCACGAGGGCGCAGAAACCACCAAGAACGCACCCCACTTTGGGTGCACAAGAAGCAAACGTCCCCCAGCGTGTCGGTGCAGAAGAAGAAGAAGAATTCCCCCCGTCTCAGGGGCACAAAAAGCAAAGATACACTCCGTGCCTGGGGCGTATGAAGAGAAAGACACCTCCCTTTGGGGGTACAAGAAGCAAAAAAAACATACCCTGCTCCGGGGCACAAAAAGCAGAAGCCACACCCCGTCTGGGGGCATAGAAGCCATGAAGGACACACCCCGCCCGGGGGTGCGTGAAGAGAATACACCCCGGCTCTGGGGCATTTGACGAAGAATTCACCCCGCCCTGGGGGCATAAAGAACAAAAGAATACACCCCGAATTGGGGATATTTAAAGAAGAGACATACCCCGACCCGGGGGCACAAAAGCCGTAAAGAGACACACCCCCGCCTCAGGGGGGGGCGTAAGAAGCAAAAGATACACCCCGGCTTCAGGGCGGGGCATAAGAAGCAAAAGATGCACCTCGGTCCCGGGGGCATTTGAAGAGAGATACGTCCCGTGCCAGGGGCATATGAAGAAGAAACATACCTCACCTCGAGGGCCTAGAAGCTATAAAGAACACGCCCCGACTCAGGGGTATTTGAAGAGAAGTTCACCCCGGCCTAGGGGTATTTGAAGAAGGAACATACCCCGCCAGGAGGCATAGAAGCTACAAAGAACACGCCTCGGCTTAGGGGCATTTGAAGAAGAAATACACCCCGACATGGGGGTACATGAAGGAAAAGACATACCCCGCCATGGGGGTATAAGAAGAAGAGAATCCACCCCGACCAGGGGACACATGAAAAGAGAGCACACCCCGGACTGGGGACATACAAAGAAAGAAATCCACCTCACCTCGAGGGCATAGAAGCTACAAAGAACACGCCCCGGCTCAGGGGCATATGAAGAAGGGTCCACCCTGGCTCAGGGGTATTTGAAGAAGAAACATACCCCACCTGGGGGCATAGAAGCCGTGAAGAGTATACCCCACCGCGGGGGCATTTGAAGAGGGCTACACCCCGCCTCGGGGGCATTTAAAAAAAAAAACACGCCCTGGTCTGGGGACATAAAAGCTAAAAAAAATAATAAGTATAATACACCCCGCCCGGGGGCACAGAAGCAGAGAGGCAAAACACACCCCTCAGGGGGGGATGCACACCCAATGAAGCTACACCCCAACCTGGGGGCCCATTAAGAGAAATACGCTCCAGCACGGAAGCGCTAATGAGAAAAGAGAAAAAAAGAGACATGAGGCAGACGTGGCCCTCGAGCCCGCCTCACCAAACAAAAGAAGAGAAGAAAATGAAAGAAGAGACACATGAGGCAGACATGGTCCTTGAACCCGCCTCTTCACACAAAAGAAGGAGAGCAGAACCAAAACAAGACGTATGAGGCAAACGTGGTCCTCGAGCCCGCCTCATCCCACAAAAGAGGAAGAGAAGAAAAAAGGACATGAGGCGAACACGGTCTTAGTACCTGCCTCTCCATAAAAGAGGAAGAGAAAGAAAAGATCACGAGGCGAGCATGGTCTTTGCACCGGCCTCTCTACAAAAGAAGAGAAGAAGAGAAAGAATAGTCACGAGGCGAACGTGGTCTCTGCACCCGCCTCCCCATAAAAGGAGAAGAGAAGAAGAGAAAGAGCAATCATGAGGTAAACATGGTCCCTGCACCTGCCTCTCCATAAAAGAAGAATAGAAGAAGAGTCATGAGGCAAACATGGTCTTTGTACCCGTCTCTCCACACAAAAGAAGAAGAGAAGAAAAGAAAGAAATGATCATGAGGCACACATGGTCCTTGCACCGGCCTCTCCGCAAAAAAAAAAGGGAGACATGAGGCATACATGGCCCTCGAGCCCGCCTCACCAAACAAAAAGAAGAGAAGAGAAGAAGAGAAAGAAGAGTCACGAGGCAGACGCGGTCTTTGCACCCGCCTCTCCATATAAAAGAAGAAGAGAAGAAGAGAAAGGGCAGTCAGGAGGCGAACACGGTCTTAGTACCTGCCTCTCCATAAAGAAGAAGAGAAAGAAAAGATCACGAGGCGAGCATGGTATTTGCACCGGCCTCTCTACAAAAGAAAAGAAGAAGAGAAAGAAAAGATCACGAGGCGAGCATGGTCTTTGCACCGGCCTCTCTACAAAAGAAGAGAAGAAAAGAAAGAAAAGACATGAGGCGAACATGGTCCCTGCACCCGCCTCTCTACACAAAAGAAGAAAAGAAGAATAGAAGAGGAAAAAAAGAATCATGAGGCGAGTGTGAGCGATGACACGCGGTTCGGGGAAGAGCGGAGAGGACGTGGAGCGCGCGCGGGCTCCTCTTTTCTATTGTTTTGGTGTTTGTTTGCTGCAACACAGAAATAAGAGAAGAGAGAGAAGGGGCCACCACGGGAGATTGCTCCGGCGGGGCGAGCGGGACAAGTGTGATATAGCAAAATATGGGGTTTAAACGGCCATAGCGGGAAGTGACTCGCCGCGGCCTCGGGGGGACGGGAATGGTGTAAAAATTAAATAACAAGAATTGAAACGGCCATTGGGGAAGTGACTCGCCGCGGCCTCGAGAATATGAGCAGATAATAAGATGGCAGAATATAGAGAGAATACAAAGAGCGGGAATTTAAACAGCCATTGGGGAAGTGACTCGCCGCGGCCTCGAGAACACAAACAGATAAGAATATAACGTATAAGAACGTGAATTTAAACGGCCATTGGGGAAGTGACTCGCCGCGGCCTCGAGAACACGAATAGATAAGAATATAACATATAAAAATGGGAATTTAAACGGCCATTGGGGAAGTGACTCGCCGCGGCCTCGAGAATATGAGCAGAATATAACAGAGTATAAAGAGAATATAAGAACGGAAATTTAAACGGCCATTGGGGAAGTGACTCGCCGCGGCCTCGAAAATAAGATGTGATCGCCAGGGGCCGAAAGACTCCAAAATAAGAAAGTGATCGCGCCTACCTCAAGAGCGGGAGATGGCGGGTTGCTTCTTCCTCTCCCTCCGGCCGGCCGACGGAGAGGGCTTTCCTCGGCTACCCTTGCAAAATAACGACAAATAAATGACAAGTGGATTAGAAAGATGGAGGTGTAGTATTCAAATCCTTGCGATAAAAATAACGAAATGATGGCAAGACACACACCTGGTTGGTGTTATCTTTTAAACCCCTCTCGGACTCGAGTAGGAGGAAAATGAGATGATGGATGCAAGAAGTATAAAAGAAGAGGCGCCCTTATGAAGGGGGATAGAGGATGCGAGATGATGAATGCAAAAGAACTACGAAGAAAAAAAGGGGAAGAAAAGGCTTATTGGATGAGCCGAGGGTGAAATCCGGCGGAGCTCCGGCAGCGTGGGGACGACGTGGAAGCGCGGTGGATGAAGACGACCTTCCTCTCGCGAGCGTGAGCACCCGAGAAGCCGGCAGAACCTCCACCTACAAAAGAACCCACGGGTTAGAAAATGACTCCGTAGCCCCTGGGCTCCGGCAGCCTATCGGATCACTTCGAAGCTCCTCCAGAACTGAGGGGGTGGGCCTCTATTTATAGAGCTCCGGAGGGTGGAGGCGTCCAAGACCCTGGACACCTCCATCAGGGTCGAAATAATATTTTATTCAATTTTTATATATTTTTTTGGAATACTTTTGTGGAGGCGTCCAGGGTCCCGGACGCCTCAAACAGGTCCACCGAAAACCGACGACGGCCGCACGCGGTTTGGCACAACGCGTGGTTTTGTGAGCGGCACCTCGTGATTCAGAAATGGGCGCGTCCAGATGACTGGACGTCTCTATAATTTGAATTTTTTCACACACGACAAACCGTCGTTCGGTGGCCGGCGCCCGTGAGTGAGTTGATGGAGGCGTCCAGGGGCCTGGACGCCTCCAAGATATATTTATTTTTTATTTTTCTTTTGTCTTTTATGTCAGGGCTGGCATTTTTGATTTTTTATATTTATTTTTATGGAGGCGTCCAGGGGCCTGGACGCCTCCAAATATATATTTTTTATTTATTGTTTTTTATGTTTTTATGCCAACTGGCTTTTTTACAAACATTTTTTATTATTATTTTTATGGAGGCGTCCAGAGGCCTGGACGCCTCCATTAATATATATATTTTTTAGTTAGTTTAAGGCCCTGAGAAAAGAAATAAATAAAATCAAAAATATGGGGGCGTCCAGGGGCCTGGACGCCCCCATTAATACCCACCCGGGTCCTACTCAGCGGCCGCCCGGCAGACATCCTCCTTGGTTCCGGAATCTCCTAATGCGTTCGACTGATGTTGATGCCGTCCGACTGCCGTGACGGGATGATTCCGAATGCCGAAAAAGACAGAAGAAGACCCAAGAAAAGGAAGCACTCAAGTGATTCAAAACGCGTAAGCCGTCGCGGGACGTTGTATAGTAATATGAGACTTTCTCAGGAGACGTCAGGAATGACGTGTCTACAGCTGCCCCGCCTTGGCGTCTGCTTTGCAAGGGAGCGATACGTAGTGGAATGGTATTGAAGTGGAGTGAAATGGAGTGGGAGCGTACTGATAAGTTGATGCCAAGGTGTGATGAGACACGCTTTTGACGTTACTGTTTGGAATCTTTCCTGGAGTTTCAATGAGGCGACCTTGAGAAGGTCTTTCAAATATTGACGATTGCTTGGACGGAGATCAAATAAGGGAGGGTGAGATGTGCGCTCAGGCACGAAACAAAAGGAGACCAACTTCTCGGTGTGGAAGTACCTGGGTCATAAACCGGAGGTTTCACCTTTGGGGAGCGGTTACCAGCCAATGTGGAAGTGCTGCGGCCAAGGTGGGTCAAAAAAGGTAAAGGAATATCTGAGGGTCTGTCCAAACAAGGATCTCCTTTGGAAGAGCAGCGTCGGGGCTGTCTCAAGGAAACTCGGTATTTCATTCGGAGTGGAATATCTCATATTTGTGGGAATTGAAACACAACGGCTTTCACAATCGAATCACTTGAATGATCTTCCGCAATAAATCAAAGTCCTATATGAATCCATGCTGGGTTTAAAGAAAAATTCAAAACAAACTAAAATAGAAAATAGCCAAGGATAATATTGTCAACTTGTGAAGAACGGGTCAGGATACCGACCCGGTGAGCTGATACTGGGCCGGGGCCCGTTTATCCGCGCATCAACTCACTGAATGGAACCGTCGTCCCCATTCTATCATAAATTGACGGCCTATCCGTACAACCCAAATTCCTCTGGGATCATCACCGTTTTTATTGAAGGGGAACTCAGATCCCAGATTCGTTCGGGCCGCACGGTCCTCGGCATGTTCTAGTAGCGTACGTATCATATACTCGATGCATGACATGGTGGGACCAACCAATGAAAGGTGAGACAGGAGATAGGACAAAGACGTCCATTAGTAAAACCTGCACAGGCCAGCAAAGGTTAGCAACATCATAAAAGTAGCAGAATCATAGCAGAATCGCACCACAGTTCAAGGAGATCCTAGACAAAATCCTGATAGCGACCGCTGATGTGACATGTTCTGTCCGGTGGCGATCTTCCCTTCCTATAAGAACTCCCCTTAGGCTAGTTCATTCAAATGCACCAAGGTGGTTTTGGAAGCTTAGGAGAGGAAGGAGTGGAGAATCTAGAGATTTCAGGATGGAAGGAGAGTCTTCCCGTGTTATGAAGAGGAGCAAGCCTAGCAGCGAGATTAGGCGACTTCCGACCTCGAGGGTCATCTGAGTGGGACGATCATGTCGCATATGGTAAGCTGACTCTTTTCAAATTTCTCCATGTGAACCTTCTTCTTACTTCCTTCATTTCTTATTTCTTTCCTCTTCCAGCCATATCCACTCTTCCCAGGCCCGAGGAAGTTTTCCAAACTGCCATGGCTTTCAAGCTAACTTCCAATATCTCCATTGGCATGAGGGCCATACTCTCGAAGTGGCATTTGCAGGGGCTCCTTATCACGCCAAGCATTACGAGAAGATTCGTATGGACTGGGCGGCTATGGGCGCACTAGTGGAGATCTGGCATCCCCAGACCCACACTTTTATCTTCCGACCTTCGAGGTGACCATCCTCCTCGAGGAGGTGGAACTTCTGCTCGGATTGAAGAAATTCAAGAGTGACGGGAAGGTGAAGGCTATGCGGATGCTGACACGGGGGACTTCTGAAAGCGTCCTTGGAAGCTTCATGCCGCCCGACGCAGCCAGAAAGGTCCGTACTCAAAAGGGGATCGATCTCCAAAAGCTTGCAGAGTGGGTTATGGACGCCCCTGAGAGGGTCACCAGACGATGACTATTTGGAGGGAATCATGAAGGGGTTCACCATTTGTCCTGGCGGGTGCTCTCTTGTTCCCTTATACCGACAATATGGTGGAAGAAGACCAACTGGGTGCTATCTGCGGGATCTAGCGTGGAAAGAGGTGGGACCCCGCCATCCTTGCCTATCTTTACAGCGGTCTTACTGCCTCGAGCATGGGTAAGCCTCCATTTGGTTGTGCACTTGTCTTGAATTGCTGGCAGGATTTGCATTTCAAATTCGACCACCGCGAGGAATGCCAACCGCTTCGAAGCTCTTCCAACAAAGCCCTCTTCATCACATAGCGACGTGTTAGGCTTCGGTGGGTACCGTAGTGAACCGCGTTCCGTGGCAGAAGAAACGTGAAGACTGGCGGTCTCACTTTCCGCACCGTGACACAAGGCTTCTTTACTTGCGCACCGGCATGTTTGCTTTCGCTAGATCTCCTCATGAGGTCTTCTCCGAAGTTGATCTTCACTGATCGGCGCGACCGAGTTCGTCCTTTATAATGCGCATCGGTGCTGCCTCCTGATTGGCAATCCCACGCCATTCGTTCCCGCCACCGACTGGCATCGTTCCTTTGAAGAAGAGGGAGTTGAGCACTGAATCGGACGCGAAGGAAAGCGAAGAGCCATTAAAGCTCCCTGGAAGACAAGTGTTGCGGGAAAGGCATTAGCGCACGTGGTGGAAGAATGCGAGCCGTTGGAGGGCTTATGTAACCGAACTGGGGAAAGTTAAGACCTAAGGCCCCTAAACCCCTGATGTTTGCTCATTCTGCTTTCTGATGGAATAAAATCTGGCATTTGGATGTTTCGGACCCCCGTCCCCTTAATTATTATCTTTTTTGTGATTTTTTTTTTATTTCCTTTTTTTCTTTTGTTTGGATTATATACATACTCTAACCCCTTTTTTCTTTTTATTATATTTTTTATTATTTTTTATTATGGGGCCGTCCAGAGGCATGGACGCCCCTGTTTTTTTATAATTTTTTTTTTAAAAAAAAATTTTTTGGGGGGGGGGCGTCCAGGGTCCTGGACGCCCCTAATTTTTTATTTTTTTTATTTTTTGATTTTTTGGTTTGGGGGCGTCCAGACGCCTGGACGCCCCTAAGTTTTTTTGAATTTTTTTAAAAAATAAAAAAGTGGGGGCGTCCAGGCGCCTGGACGCCCCAATTAAAGCTCAATCTATATATAGGGGGGGCTCCCCCCCTTACTAACTTACTGTTCATTCTGACCGTCCAGCCACTCCAAACGACCCATTCTTAGTCCCAATGGAGCGAGGAGGATCGAGCCAGGGTCCAGAGAAGCGGAAACGACTGGCTCGTCGCGCGAGGAGGTTGAGGGATGATGCCGAGGAGGCCGCAGCAGAGGAGATTGCTGCGGGGGAGGAGATGGAGGTGCCGCTTCTGGCCGCGGAGGCCGCTGCGGATGCTGGTGACGCGGGAGAGGACGATCACGACCCGGTAAGTACTTCGGAATTCTCACTCTGTGGTTTAATAGGCTAAAACGGGCGTGCGAGAGGCTGTGAGGAGAAGGG